>OMNW01025232.1:0-15420 GCA_900303245.1 Selene dorsalis
GATTGGTAGTGTATGGTGGTGGAGGCAGAGTGACCTTGAGTGGGTCATATGCGAGGTTAACTCCGCCTGCTGCCTCTCCTCCACGGCTGCTGCTGCCATTACTGCTCTGATTTACACTGCTCAGCCTGTGGAAACCATACATACACACACACACACATACATAATTACCAGTCACTGCACGTACACACACACACACAAGCACGTGAACAGCTGATGGACCTAATGGAATACTCAAGCCAGTCTGCAGTCCATTGGTTTACATTGATAGGCTACATGCTAGAGCAGGGGATGCCCTTCAGGACATGCATAGATACACACACACACACAGAGATGTTGTGCATGTACACACACACAGAGATGTAGTACACATGTGAACATGACATATGACTGCAAGCACAGATGCGTAGCATTTATGTGTGCTCACACACATATTCAGATACACAGTATGAAGAAGCGCACTATAGGAGCTTTCAGTTGAATTATGCATCATAAGGGTAATGTGAGTGTGTGTGTGTGGGAGTTAAACAGGAACCTTTCCCACCACATCCACTCATTATATAACTAACATTGATTCCCCATATGGAAATCTACGTGTTCTATGTGTTTTAAACATGGATTATGTTGTATTATCTTTAGGACTACAAGTTAAACTCCTTTTACTCATGGTTTCTGTTATATTTCTATTTATATATTTATATATCCAGATTAGTGTTTTGCTTTACACCCATAAAGTACTCTCTGATTTGTTTGAAAGAAAAAAAATCCAATCATCCAGTATTATTGATTCCTGTCTCCCCTTCCTTGCAGGATGGCTTCACGCCTCTGGCGGTGGCCCTCCAGCAGGGCCATGACCAGGTGGTCTCCTTGCTACTGGAGAACGATACAAAGGGCAAGGTACGCCTGCCTGCCCTGCACATCGCTGCCCGCAAGGATGACACCAAGGCCGCGGCCCTGCTCCTGCAGAACGACCACAACGCGGACGTTGAGTCTAAGGTGAGTGACAGCGTTTATCAGTCTCTGCTGGTGGATCTTCAGTCGGTTGCTTTGTTTTTTTTTATCTCTTTGATCTTTTAATTGTTGAATTGTTTCTTTGATTAGTAATTCATTTCTTTTTCTTAGTTTTTTATTGTTATTTGCTGCTTTTTTTTCTCCCTCTTTCTTGGTTGAATTTGTTTTTGATGCTCTCTTTGGCAGAAAAAGGGAAATGAGCAGAAGTGTATCAGTACAATTTGACTTTCTACATATCTGGACACTTTATTAACACATTATTAGGAACTAAATTTTGTTTGAATGTACTGTTTGGAAATTTAAGTTTGAGATTATGAACATCTCAACTTTAAATCTTAAATCAGCATTTTCTGACCCAAATAATTTTGTACTGAACTCCTTCTCCCCTCTCTCTGCTCCTCCACTAAAGTCAGTGAAGGCCCTTCTCTGTTTTTTTTCTGACTAACTGCCCATTCTCTCCTCTCTTGGCTTGACTTTGTAGATGATGGTGAATAGAACAACAGAGGTACACCTCTACTCTGTACATTACGTAGTCTCTCCATCGCAGCTCATAAAAACTCTGAAAAAAAGCACACTTCAGTGCTCCTGACTTGATGCAGTAGTGTTTCTGCAGCCCTCCCACTTCCCCTTTTCCATTTTAACTCGTGCCGTCTTCCTCTTCTTCATCGCTTCATTCATGTAGTGGATATTTCTAGTCATGGAGAGAGTCAGAGTAGCGCATGTTCCACTAATACTGATTTAGTTAATCCTGAGGCTGGAGGCTTGGGTATCAAGGTTTTTGTTTTCCTTGGTTCTAATGGTTTCATGGTGTCCAAAGCTTAAGCGCTGGCTGTTTTTTTTTTTGCCAGATTCTTTGGGACTGTTGTCCTAATGTGTCCCGACTCAGTCCATCCATGAAACTGATTAACCTGATAACCAGTGTTAGCATGGAAATTGGTTATCATTCATTGAAAAGCAATGGTTTGTCCACAACCTGCATGGCAACCAAATCCCCATTAAGCTGTAAAGGAACCCAGCCTCCTAGCAACAGAGACATAGTGTTATTAGTTTACTAGTCTAACCCTTGTAGACTTTTAGCACTTCTAGTGCTCAACCCCTGCACCTAAAGCATTTTGCATGGGATCAAGACAACAAGCTTTCTTGACACTGCTTCTATGGTAACAAGAAGCCCCCTTTGGTCACACCAAAGTCAGGTGGCCGCCTTCTGGGTGTGCCTGTTTTGGTTGGCATCATTTCTGGCTTTGGCAGGCTTGCTAGTTTTCTGGTATGTCTCATCCAGAAATGGCTTTGTCGATCTGAGGCTCTGGTGTGTTATGGTAAACATATCTGTGCTCTGATGGAAGATGGAGAAAAGTAATTGCATAAGAGCTCAACTACTATATGTCTTCAGACTGACAACAAAAAGGCAGATTTATTTTAATTTCAGGATAACTTACTTTTCAGATATGGGTGCTGGGTCTAAAAATATCTATTCAAACTGTTCCTAGTTGTTTACACATAGGTGTTTTCAATTTGAGACACCAGATATCAGCAGATACATGGATAGACAAGACACCTGCTTCCCACTCGATCATTGGTTATTTGATGCAGGGATTTCAGTGATTAGAGAACTTAATGTGAGATCCCCTCACTCATTGAACAGAATGTTTCCAGTGTCCTTTTGTTGCTTTGTCAGCTGTTGCTCACTAAGCCGGGGGTTTGCTGGGAAATTACTCTCATTTAAGATGTTAAGATGTTAACAAATGGACATTAGGTTCATTTGCAGGACGTTTTTTTTTTTTTTTTTTTTTGCACACTGAAACTACCAGGATGTTGTAAGTGAGATTCATAGTAATAACACATAAATTGAATTATCTATTAGCCCCAGAGCTCCATAATCTTAGTGTTCTTTACCCAGTGTGTTGTTGTAAAGATTGGTGGTATGTGAGTATCATGGAAGCACATAGAAGCCCACATGGTATACTGAATGTAAAACCCCTCTCGCTGTCAGCATACCATTGGCCCCATGTCTGATGCTTCAATAAAAGGACTTTTTCTGCCACTGTGAGAAAAGTCAGGTGTTAGTGTAACAGTGTTTAGTTGAATGAGTCCTTGTCTGATGGAGTGTGACTGTATGTTGTCAACCATAGGTTTCTGTAGACCTCTGTAAACACTCAGCGAAACTGCTGAAGTGTACACCAGTGGTGTGTTTAATAGCTTCTAAAGTAATGTGTGTGTATGTGTGTGTGTCTGTTTGCATGTGCGTGTTGTACGGCTTTCTTCAATCCTCAGAGTGGTTTCACCCCCCTCCACATCGCGGCTCACTACGGCAACATTAATGTGGCCACGCTCCTGCTGAACAGAGGAGCTGCTGTGGACTTCATGGCTCGGGTGAGTTTATTCTGCCATCTGCTGTTTAGGAGCGGTACTACCAAAAGAGAAAGAAGAGTGAAGGTGCACACTGTGTAGGCCTATCATGTTCCTTCTTTAAATCAGACATTTTGACTGGTCACAGTAGGAAAAACTGTGTTACTAAGGTCTTTGATTCATGTGTCTCCATAAGCCGTTACAGTTTGACAGTGAGTCAGAATGCACAATACCTTGAATCTGAAGCAGCACAGTGGAACTCAACCATCATTCATTTTGTCATTAACATCTGAGCCTTTCCTACTGTGACATTTTTAAAGACCTGTTGTGTTCATCACACTCCTTCATTTCAAGCTCATTGTAAACTAAACCCATTCATGATAGCTACACTCACTCTACAGTCTGTGTTTACTATAAACCCTTCAGATTAAGAGCCTCGACTGAAGATACAAATGAAAAAGGCTGGATGTACACAGAGCTATCATTATTAGTAGACAGTGGCACGTAGAGGTGAAGGCACCTGCTGCTACAAGAGAGAACACCTATGTGAAACCAGAAGCCTTTACATGAACTGTGATGAGCTGTTGATCCCTCTTTTTTAACAAATAATGATATAGTGAAGACACTGTAAATGATCAAAGTCAAAACATGTTGCATCATGAAAGAGAATCTGATGTGAGTATATTTAATGAAAATTAGCATTCAGTCTCTTAACTTGAGTATGTAGGAACTGAGAAGGCATCACTGTGTAATACAGCTGCATACAGATGTTGCTCCCTAAGAGGGAAGCTTTCAGGATTTTTGAATTGCATAATTTAAGATGAAGAAGGTTATATGAGGACCGAGGTGGTGCACTGGATTATATTTGCTTCAAATAGCAAGCGTTATTTTGAGAATAGGAAATGTATATATGTGTTCACTGTAAACATTGCAAGCTAGCATTAGCAAGGAGCATCAGTATCATTTATTTTAAGTGGGATTTGGGGTTTTCCAGTGCATTTGATGTTTTATTAGCTGCTCAGTCTTTATAATACAGCAGGTGCATCTCTTTACCGGTCACATTCTTATTTTAAGAAATACTTTGACAAAATGAAACACACAAACAGAATACAATGCTATTTGCATTGTGGTGTAGAGCTGGTGCTAATTAAAATTAATCATTACAATTGAAAATGTGTTTGTACCCACAGTAAACACTAGTTAGCTGAAGTCAACAGTGGTCTGTAATTATATCAGCCGTTGTGTGAAGGAGTGTTGGTGTTTGCGCTGCTTTTGACACTGATTACAGGTTTGGTCCAGATGTTGGGTCCCGTTAATAAGGAGAGTGTAGAGCTGTGATTTGTTTACAGTGCACACAATTACATGGGTTCTAATGTATCTAATGAATTAATTTAGTTTCATTAAAAACTATGTAGATGGACATGCTTGATGTAATTAATAAACCATTTGATATGATCTGACATCTGAATCTCAACACCTATTTGTTCTTCATATTTACCCAGAACGACATCACACCACTTCATGTGGCATCAAAAAGGGGCAACAGTAACATGGTCAAGCTGCTGCTGGACAGAGGGTCCAAAATTGATGCAAAGACCAAGGTGAGATAATGGACCTCATTTGTTGTTGTTTCTTTATCTGGATTTGACTCTTTTCACATTACGGAGTGTTTGCAAGTCTGCAAAAAAAGAAAAGGCTGCAACTTTTTTTTATTACCCTGTGATTAATCTCCACCTCTTCTATCTCTCTGTCCTTTTACAGGACGGTCTGACACCTCTTCACTGTGGGGCGCGGAGCGGACACGAGCAGGTGGTAGAAATTCTACTAGACCGAGGAGCACCTATCCTATCCAAGACCAAGGTAGCTATTGGGACAATTCATGCAGGAGACGCTGCTTTATTCACAATAGGACAGGAAAGATCACAAACGCATGTCACATTTTTCCCACTGGCTGTCAGAAAACAGAACAGAATAAATCACACTTCACTTTAAACAGGGTTCACTTTGTTAATAACACTTTAATACACCTGTTTACATAAACTAGGTTTCCTAACCACACAGGACCATTTGAGATCTGTTATTCAATCAGAGAGCAGGTCTGTTGTTGTTGCTGTAGTGTTGTCGCATTGTCTCCATAACGTCTGTGCGACCTCTCCAGAACAGCCTGTTCCCGCTGCGTAGCCCCACAGTTTGACCGCGCAGGACGACCAGTGTAACAAAATAGACATTGTTGTAATGACCTCGTTATAACAATGCTTCTGTAACCTTCTCAACAACTTCCTTCACAGTCTTTCTGTGCAGCGCATGGCCACGCCCTAACTTACTGTGTCTGTCTGTCCATCTTTCTATGTGTTCGTCTGCGTGTGTGTTTGTCTCTCTCTCTCTCCCTCTCTCTCTCTCTGCCTCTCTCTCTTTCTCCCTTCTCTCTCTCTTTCTTTCCCTCTCTCCCCCCATTATAGAACGGCCTGTCGCCGCTCCACATGGCCACTCAGGGGGACCACCTGAACTGCGTCCAGCTGCTGCTCCAGCACGACGTGCCCGTGGACGACGTCACCAACGACTACCTGACGGCGCTGCACGTCGCTGCCCACTGCGGTCACTACAAGGTGGCCAAGCTCATCGTGGACAAGAAGGCCAACCCCAACGCCAAGGCCCTGGTAGGGATAAAAGGAGTGGGGAGGGTTGGAGGGATGCTGGGGCTGAGAACAAAACAAGGCATGACCATATTAGACTAAAGCATTCAGCAATTACTGACTGAATGGTTTTATCAGTAGTTCCCAAAAGGTATTGTTATTTAGGTTGAATATTCTTGTGTTTTTCTGGATTCAAAAAATATAGTATTCACTTTCTCCTACAGAAAGTTTATGCTTACCAAAAAGAAGAGTTCCTTTCTTAAAGAATAATGTCATCATGATAGTAATACAGGCAGTTCGGTTATGGAGAAAACTTGGATCATACAAAGTGGGGTCCAAAAGTCTGGGACCAGTTTCTCAGTCATCTCAGAACTTTTGCCCCCACTGTAAGTAGAGTAAAGTATTAAACTCCAACACAAAAAGTGGATTAGAAGGAGTAAAACAAATTGTGAGAGATGCTTTCCTGTTTAGAGCTGACATTTTCTGTTCCGCTCATTCATTTCCTGGCAGATCCTTTGCTTCCCCTTGTCATCCTAATAAAAGCAGTCGCACAGTGAGAGTCCATTGCTTACACTTTGTGAATGTACTAGTATGGGCTTTGACATTTATTCTGCCTGTCTGTCTCCATGCAGAATGGCTTCACTCCACTTCACATCGCCTGCAAGAAGAACAGAGTCAAAGTGATGGAGCTGTTGCTTAAACATGGAGCATCTATCCAGGCTGTCACTGAGGTACTAAACCACACTGGACCTCATTTACTCAGCTCTTCTGCTTGACTGCCTCTTTAGGACTTGGCCTCGGAGGTGGTTTCTTCAAACACCACTGACTTTTAAACACTCTGAGCTCTGCAAATTCATACACATCCTCGCCATAGCTTGAATGGAGCCTGTGTTAATTTTAGGTTTTATATTTTAAGTGATGTTTCATTGTAATGATCATGTCTGTGTCCCTGCAGTCTGGCCTGACACCCATCCATGTGGCAGCCTTCATGGGCCATGAGAACATTGTCCATGCATTGACACACCACGGAGCCTCACCCAACACCACTAACGTAGTGAGTGGATGATTCATGATGCTGTTACATGTCAAAATTTATTTTCAAAGTACTTGAAATGATCAGAGTTCACTGCATATGAAAAGCTGCCACTGAGAGCTGTTTGTGTGTGTGTGTGTGTGTGATCTCCAGCGCGGTGAGACAGCTCTCCACATGGCAGCCAGGGCAGGGCAGGCAGACGTAGTCCGATACCTGCTTAAGAACGGAGCCAAGGTGGAGACCAAGTCCAAGGTGAGAGCACTGAGGCTCATTATCAATAACTGTGTGTGTGTGTGGGGGGGCAAAACAATGATAAAATACTGAGCCCAAAGTCACTTTTTCCTTCTCCTGCAGGACGACCAGACTGCGCTTCACATCTCCAGTCGGTTGGGGAAAGTCGACATTGTCCAGCAGCTTCTGCAGTGCGGCGCCTCTGCCAACGCTGCCACCACCTCAGGCTACACTCCCCTACACCTGGCTGCCCGCGAAGGACACCAAGATGTTGCTGCCATGCTCCTGGAGAATGGAGCCTCACTCTCCTCCTCAACCAAGGTAAGTCTGACTGAGGGTCTCATAAGTACATGACATGATGCAGCTGAATTTCTCTCAATCTTTTTGACAAGATAGCACAGTGACTGAAACACAGACACTTCTGGAGAACCCAGCATCACAGTGCAAAACTTGTCAACTTATTTCACTACCTTGTCCCTCCACTAGTGGGCACCAGTTTCCAATAGCTTCTAATGCTGTTGTGTTCCCTCACAATTAAAGCATCATGGACTAAAGGTTCATAGTCCCCAGTTACGAGACCCTTTACCTGCCTATAATTAACTTACACAGCTCAACCATGTTTATTTCTGTTGCATTAACTTTACTGACTTCACATTCAGTTCAGTGGTAGTAGTAGTGTTGGCACAGGAATTTAAAACACTATGTCTGGAGATTTTTCTCATCAGTGCAGTCAACCACAGGCAGATATTATTAGTTTTCTTCTCACTCAAAGCACAGATCAAGGTCAGAAGGAACTGTAGGGTTGACTTCATGCAATTGGTTTGTGTATGTGTGTGGTATGTTGCTGGGGGCCGTCTTTCAAGGTGACCTCCGTCAGTGGAGCAGATTAATGAAGGGTAAACCCTGTAGTGTCATTGCTCACTCTCTGTTTCACTGTCTTATACACACATTCACGGCATCTTCTGGGATATCACCTGAATGAGCTGTTCAGGGAAATGATGTCATACATGAGTCGACCCATTTGTCATGTGTACGTAATGAAATGTATATTTGTCTGTCAATTCAAAAACATATAAAAGTAGCCTTTATATCTGCCAGACTGTCTTTCTAAAATAATTATTTACTGTATAAACTGTACGAGTAGTGACTGTAAACAATCACATAAATGAGGTCATGTGTTTCAGAGCGTGGAATAAGAAACTGTGGGAGTCCCACATTCCTCTGGAAAATATGACCTAATGTCTTTAAATATCCTCAGATACACACAGGATGGAGGCCAAGATTAACACGATTACATTATACAACAGCCATTAATAGATCTGGAGTGTGTAAGGAATTAATGTCCTTTTGGTTCAGTTTCTCAGGATATATGGTACATTACAACAACCACGTGTCCATGTGTTGTTCTAACTAAATTGGTTCAGCACAGACAATATGAATTTATGATAATCTAAAAGATGGAAGTCAAAGAAATGCAGCTTAATAGGAAACCATTTCCACATAATGTACGTCAACTCAAGTTTTCAGTGTGTGAGTGATACTGTCATGTGTCAAAGGTCATCCAAAAGTGGCTCATTATTGGACAGTTTTTATTTAGTTAGTTAATTAGTTTTTATTGTGCTTATTTTTATTTATTATTTATTGAAGGACAAGTGCTGGTGCTGGTGCTGCTATAAACATGCGTCACATGTTGTATTAAAAACATTTTCACATTCATTTTATTGGATTCATTGTCATTGCATTAATTATGCTAATAGTTTCTTTACAAGTATGTGAGAAACTATGTTGTTATGAAGAGCACATCGGCCACAGGTCAGCAAGGACTGCCCTACAACATTGCAAATATTCACTTCCTGTTTGAACACCCAACCCTACTCTTCCTCTCTGTACATTCCACACTCTCCATCTTTTCACAGTCATTCTTCATAATGATGTACTCTTTTCTATGTTCAACAGAAAGGGTTCAGTCCCCTACATGTGGCGGCAAAGTACGGCAAGATGGAGGTGGCCAGTCTGCTCCTACAAAAGAGAGCTTCACCTGATGCTGCTGGAAAGGTGAGTCGTCCTCATTAAAAAAAAAACAAAAAACAAAGAAGAAGAAAAAGGTGGTTTGGTCAGCAACACACTTAAGAGTGTGAGTTTTAACTTGACCAGCATGTAAGGATGTGTTCAGATGTGGTGCTGCTCTAAGACATGAGTCATCAGAGGAGGGAAGGGCCTTTATCTACAGATGACACTTATGCACAGAGAAAAATTAAGACAATGTGCTGAACAGGTGTGTCAGGATCCGCGCCACAGACTGTTATCAAACAGATTAAGCGAAAAAGAAGATATGATTTTAGCAGCTGCATATGAAAGACAGCCTTATATAACAAAGTATAAAACATAAAGATTCATACATGCAACAGAGAAGTCATCCTTAATCCGTGTTTAATAGACAGTCAACTTTCTAATGAGATCTGGTCAACAAACACCCTAAATCAAATTCAGGATCCATTTATCATTCAGCAGGTCTTTCTGTCAACTGTCTCTAACAGAGTAAACAGACCCCCTTTTCAAACACAGGGTGAGTGGGGGTATTTGTGAAGAGGAGTGTCAGGTTTAGGACTGATCCCAAGACAGCGCAGCCAACAGATGCTTGTCCTGTTGCAAAAAAAAAAAAGAAGAAAAAAAACCTTCCGGGCACATTTACTTTTATTACCCTAATGACATGCACTCATTCCACCTCCACATGCACCCTCTTACACACACACACACACACACACACACACACATACTGACACACTTTACTTAGGACAGGCCCACTGGCACTGATTATAATACTAGCTAACTCTCTGTGTGCGTCTGTGCCACCATCTGAGAGCATTTAACATAATGGCAGTCAGGTATGATAATGGTGCTTCCACACTGCTTGTTGGTGTCACGCTAAAATCAGTCCCATTGTAACACTGAGTCTAAACACAAAGATCAGGCCTTTATTGCTGTTTAATGACATGGATCTTCTTACAAGATGAGAAGAAAGACACAAAACAAAGATGTTTGGTTTCCTCACATTGTGACAACAAAATATTATAGTTGTAACTACACATTGTAACAGCTCATGAGATTATCAGGATGTATTCTTGATTCCTTTTTCAGAGTAGTTTCAAGTGTTTGTTGAATGAGTCGGACATTCCAGCGGCTCAGCGAGCATCCCGCTGACTCAGTCCTGGCTGCTGCTGAGTGGGATATAAGTTGTTTATTGTGTGCATGGAATAGTTTGGGTATAGCTCAGAAGCATAAGGCACTATAGCTGTTTGTTTACCAGTGATATGAGAAAAAGTAGAAAGTAATAAAAAACAGAAATAAAGGCAATGTAGGCACTTCCCTTTGATGTTTGAGTTTCCCTGTGCAGGGCTTGACTCTAAAAGGCTATATTCACATTTGTTACATTTGTAGTCATAGCTCACCTTAAATCTGGGTTTAAGGCTAATGATGAGCATGTAATTGTGACAGCACAACCAGGTGTGATGTGGAAACTGAAAATCCTCCAGCGTGGGCTCATGAAATGAAAAGATTTTGGATTTTTCAGTGAAGAAAGGGAGTAGATATGAGTTTATCAGACATACTCTAACATTCAGCATCATATTGTGATGTCTGACTATTGGTCATGAGGGCATCTTTACACCTAATCAATCACAACAAATGTTGCTGCTGCTGCTGCTAGCACTCTGATCCTACTACTCCTCCAGCTGCTGCTAAACATATTAATGAAGTGTCACATCATCGCTGCCCTGTGAAAACCATGTATCTCCAATTTTTGCTACTTTTCAGAAAAAAAAAGATTTAAGTTTAAATCCACCAATTATCCACATTGAAATCGTTTACAGAGCACTAAGCTACTGCATGATTGGAAAAAATAAAGAAGTTGTGCATAGTCTTTTGTGGGACCAGAGTTGCATTTGGGCTCTTTAGGTGAATACAGCTAATATAAAATAACCATATATATCTCTGGTTCTACTGCATTGAGTTTGACCTTTTTGGTCTGTAGCATTGTAAGTGCTCTTTTAATGGCTGAGAAAACAAATCCTTCTTCCTAGGCTTAATAAACCGTTTAAAAACCACTTGGTGAGAAGTTGACATTTTGGAGACACATTTCATGGGACAGCAAGGACGTGCTCATTATGTCTCTTTTGATAATGCCACTGTCCTCTACCTTCTTCCAGATTTCAGCATGAACTCTAAACTTTCTTCTGTCTTCCATCAGCTCAACGTCCATCTCCCTTCATACTGTTACATTGTCTTTGTTTCATTTGACTTCTTGGAGTGTGTGTGTGTGTTCAGTTATCTTCTAACTTGGTGCTATGTTGCATGCCTGCGTGTCTGTGTGTGTGCGTATGTGTGTGTGGATGTGTCTCTGCATTTGTGTGTGTGTTGGTGTTTTAGAGTGGGCTAACTCCACTGCATGTAGCTGCTCACTACGATAATCAGCGAGTGGCACTGCTGCTGCTGGATCAGGGAGCTTCCCCACACGCTGCCGCTAAGGTATCCACACAAACACACATAAACACACTTACTAAAACTGAACCTACCTTGCTTATGCTCTCAGTGTCATCTCAGACCATTAACCTTTTTTCTGTTTTTTTTTATTTATGTACATGAACATGTGTATGTGTGTAGATCTAAAACCCATCTTCTCCCATCCCATCTTGTATAGTCGTTGACGTTGTGTGTGGATGTGCAGCTTTTTCCTGGAGCTCAGCAAAGTTCAAGAAAATCTCTCGAGTAGCCAGAATTCAGCTTATACTGTCAGCATACTGAGCTCGGTGGTTTACGGGATGTTGTATTTCATATTTCTCATAAAACAAAACTAGAGAAAGCACATGTGAGTGCACGGGCGATGTTCGTGTCGTAAATAACTCCAGAGTCAGTCACTACCTCAAACCACCCAGTTTTTGTGAAGTTTGTTCCAGGGCTATAAAAACGCAAAAACACAACACTTAAATTTATGCTGTTGTTGAAATATCTGACACACACAAACACACGCTGTCACTGACATATGGTCAAGTTGTGGTTCATCTCCTGCTCGACTTTGGTTGTCTGTCAGAACCACACAGTAAGTCTGGCAGAAAATGCCTGTTTTAGGCCGTCTACTGACACTTAAGACAGACATCCAGCAAGTTGAGACCAAAGCTTGTGAGACTAATTTATCTTTGTGCGCTGTCTTCTCTCTTTTTTTTGTTGTCAGTGGCTCTTCCTCCAGCTAGCTCTCCCCCTTAATCTGTATCTGTCTCTATTTATTCCTCTACTTTTCCTGCCTCCCTCCCACTCTCTTAGTCATTTCTCCTTGCCTCTTTTCTTCCTCTCTTCCTCTATAAATTTTTCATTTGGCTGCTAAAGTTGGTGTGTTTGTTCTAATTTAAGTGCATTTGGAAAGGGATCAATCCTTGTGTACTTGAGGAGTTGTCGACAAGCACTTGCACACAGATAAGAGCAGTGAATTTTAGCATTGTTGCTTAAAACATGTTCAAGGGGAGTCTGAAATTGTAGCTCAAAATGAGAAAAATTCAAGAAATTAAGTCAGATTTTATACATAGAGTAGAGTTTGGAAGTCACATGGTTATAGAGACCCTAAAAATACGTGACTCCTTGTTTTTCCCATCCTCACCTCATGTTTTTACTCGCTTTGAAGCCCTCTGTGGACTGAAAGCCCTCCCAGGGGGTGAATAAAGCTCACCTGCAGCTCACTCTCCCATCAATGGATTTCCTAACAGGGAAATGAATTTAAATGCCTTTTTTTGTCAAGAATGTCAGAGCAGTTACTTCTCCCCTTTTCAGCTGCTCCACTGTCTTTTCACTCTCTCTCCTTCTTTTTACCATTTTATATTATGCATTCAGCCGGCTGAGAGAAACCTTTTGTGTGAGGTCTTCAGAGAGCAGTACTCCCAACCCTCAATAAACATAAAATCATCTCTAAGATTGCTAATATGGAGGTGATATTAATATTTAATGTTTATTGTTATCTATAGATGGTCTCTCTGGGTCAGTCACAGCTGAGACCAGGTTACACTGGTTTATATTTGCAGACACAACTGTTGCATTTTGACACTTTTGTCGCAATATCTCTATCATGACTTCTTCCAGTCTCTGTTATATACTGATGCTGTCACACCTAATACCAGCAGTGTATTATTATGAATCACTTATGTGGTTGTTGTTGCATATGATTGCATCTGAAATGAGATTATAAAACACTCTGAAGTGCAGCATGCAAAATCCAGTTGTCTCTTTATCTTATCAAATTTATTGGGTATAATGAAAATGACAGCCCGGTCTAACCTAAGTGTCCATCATACACACTTTGGTCTATAATGTATGATGTTTATTCCATTTGGATTCAGAATAGAATAAACTACATTATAGAGGAAGACACCTAACCAGAGATAAATAAGACCCAAACTATTAAATCAAAGAAGTGCTCTGTCCAACCTACTAACCTCTGCATATCTTGCACCTGGCTCAGAATGGCTACACACCACTCCACATTGCTGCCAAAAAGAACCAAATGGATATTGGGACCACACTTCTGGAGTACGGTGCAGACACCAACGCGGTGACACGGCAAGGCATCAGCCCCATTCACCTGGCAGCACAGGAGGGCAGCGTGGACCTGGTTTCACTGCTGCTTGCAAAGAATGCTAACGTCAATGTGTGCAATAAGGTGAACTCAGTCCCACAGTTACTATATTTATTTATTCACACAAACTGTACACATAAATGTAGACATGCTTCGCACATGCACAATCACCTAGCCTGCTATCTCACTAATTTCATCATTGACAAACAGATTTTTACCCGATCGTTCTTTGACAAGTAGACAAACGTGGGTCTTAGATGTTGCAGTCTTTTTTACGTCCTCCCACATGAACAAATATGTGTGTTCTCACATGGTTGTGTGTGTCCTCTCCTCATATGTAGAGTGGACTTACACCACTGCACTTGGCAGCTCAGGAGGACAAGGTCAATGTTGCAGAAGTCCTTCTCAACCACGGGGCTGATGTCAACCCACAAACAAAGGTAAAGCTTTCTCAGGCATTACACACACACACACACACACACTAAAAATACATGGAGAGATAAAGGTCTTTAAATCTCCTTTTGTAGTTGAGCTTTGCTGCATAACCTGTCTCTATTTGAACTGGATTTTCTTGTGGAGTTTCAGTCTATTTATGGCATCGGAAAAACGCTCTCACCCAGTCCTGGGCACAGACCCACACATTCGTCCACAATCATCTCAGATTCTACATAAATAAAGGATTGATACCTGAGTGGGGGGTGTGCATGTCTTTATGGATGCCTCACACACTGCAGCAAACACGCACACACATACTCATACACATGCACATGAACACGTACATGATCTATTATTCGGTCAAACTTTGTCACTTGCATTCACCAACACACAAACACACTCAGGCCCAATAACATACTGCTCACGTTCATTTGGACAAGCCTGCTGTAGCTGAAGGTTGGCATAACGCAAGGTTATAGGGTGTGTGTGTATGTGTGTATGTGTGTTTGTACTCCTATCATTGTGAGGACTAGGCTTGCAGGTCTGAGCTTCTTAGTCCCTGTGGTAGAAACTTTGTTGCATAACAATAACAAGTATTGTAAAGTGGAATCATTATGGTCTATCTCACCAAAATAAGATTAAATCAGTCGGGGTTCTGAGGCGGGAGGGAATTGGGCCCTTGTGTACCTGGCCTGGTCCATCAGGTTAATGGCTGAGTTCCAGTCCGGTCTCTTACAGACCATAGACTGTACATGACTTAGGCTCATTCACGTCAAGTGTGTGAGTGTCCCATTGTCACGTCATCAGTTCAATTTATGTCCCCTCATTGTCAGTCAGCGTCGATGCTGACTTTGCTTAAGGAAATTACCCATAGTTCATAGCCATGTAAAGTCAAATACAGGAGATGTTGTCAGAAGCGCTGGAACAGATCCGATCCCGGTTCCTGTTCCTCTCCCGGTCCCGATCCCGATCCCGGTTCCGGTCCCGGTCCCGATCCTGATCCCGGTTCCGGTGCCGGTTCCGGTCCCGGTTCTGGTTCCGGTTCGGGTTCCGGTCCCGATCCCGGTCCCGGTTCCGGTTCCGGTCCCGATCCCGGTCCCGGTTCCGGTTCCGGTGCC
>OMNW01025233.1:0-15625 GCA_900303245.1 Selene dorsalis
TTTATGATCACAAAGTCACCTTCAGTCTCTTTGATGTCATCCTCATCACTATGAGGACTAGGCTGAGGCCACTCAAAGCCATCAACGTAGGCACCAGCATACTGCTTCACTAAAGCATCCAGAGGCATCTCAGCTAAAAGCCAGTGATAGTGAAGATCTAACCGAGTTAACACAGCTAAAACAGCTGACCTCACCCCAGGCTGGGTCACTCCTCACTCAGCTAAACTCATAACTCCATACTCGAGTCTGATTGGACAAGTTGCCACATCAGTGATATAAAGGTAGGTGTGTAAAAGTCAACCCACTGTCTTCCACCGATTGGCCAGAACGGCGTCACTGGAAGACTCGTGAGCGCGACACGAGAATCAAACCCGTCAATTTTAAAAACATGACATCGGCAACAGCGTCCACTGATATGTACTGAGACTGTTGTTATTCATGCCAGTAAAATGGCTGCCGTGTGGAAAACCACGCTGTGGTTCGTAACTGAGGTGTAGACAAGTGTGTTTGGAACTGACGAGAGGATTGAAAAAAGAGAGCGCGATGACGTGGCCGTAGCCGCCGTCCTATGACAACCCCGCCCACGCTGAGGGGGTAACTATGAAGTACTCAGCTGTACTGGAACTGTGTAGTGGAAAAGGGCCATTGGTCTTTTTGACAACCTTGGCTAACGCTGACATGTTTGTTTACAGTGTGTGTGGAGAGTGCGATGGGAGGAAGGAGGTGGAAGTCACTTGGAAGTCACCCGGCGCAGCCCAGATACATGAATAGGGGCTGTACTGTAATAACCCCAGTTAAAGTGAAAAATCGTTTTTACGATTTACATGTTTTTAACATTGTCCTAACTAAATAATCGACGGGATGCGTTTGTGTCGCGGTGCAGCCGCGCCGAGAGCTGGGACACTGGGTCGGAGGCTCTGATCTTGAAAGGTTGGTTTTTGGCCAAGAGACGCTAGCTGGAAGTTAGAGGGCCTCCATTCTCCCTGTCATTTATTTAACCATCACAATTACTCTGAAGCTGTTTCATTGTGGTAAAAATGCAGCATAGTTAAGGTAAAAATCCTGTATATTTTTTAAATAGTCATTTTGAATTGAATAATGTATTGATTCTTGCACTCATACACACAGTCAACTTGTATCTTTGCAGTAAATCATTGGTGTAGGCAGCTGTGACTTGTGAGAGCTCCAGCTAGGAAACTTTGTGGAAATTAAGTTATTACAAAATGTTCAAAAGGGTTATTTTAAGCTTCAAAAGTAACACAGATGAAGGCTGGTGGTGTTATCCGCCTTGAGTCACAACAGTGAATAATTATAGCCCATGCGGATCCTCCGCAGTCTCCGCTCAGGATGGTTAGCTGACGCTCACTACGCTGTAGTGAAACCAGAGATTGAATCTACGAGAGAAACTGAAAAAAGACTGCACACTGATCTAAGCCCTGCTTTTATTAGTTGAGGTGATGTCTGGCTACGAGGTGTGAGGCTGCTGAAGCCAACTCTACAGTGTGTGGATTCTACTTCACTTCACTAGCAAGCAGCTGCCTGCACATATCAGACTGATGTGTTGCCACTGCAAACAGTGCAGAGGAATTAGTGAATGGAGTCTGTGCTCAGATCATTGAACTGAATGTCTCTGCTATTGACGGATGGATGTGTAACTTTATAGGTCAGCATTCATTTTATTTCAATACACACAATGCACTTGTAGATATATTAGTGTGTCGTGTTTTTTTTCTTCTTTTTTTAGTTTCCAAATAATTTTTTTTTTTTTCTAACTGGGAAATTGATTCACAGTGTTGCCTGTCATGTCTATAATTTCAGTGCAGGGAAACAACAGCATTGCTCACTGGAGGAAAATATATTTCTAGGACATTTTCTAAGAAGTATGTTACACAACATTTTGTTCTGATGAACTTAATCACCAAGAATTGAATCAAATGGATTATTCAGCCCTTCTGATTAGTTATGTCCAAAAATGGTTCCTGTAAAGAAGAGTAAAATTTCATTAGACACAATTTGGCTTCTTGGAATGGCATTGGGAAACTAAATGAGTAATGACAAAAATGCTAAAATGAGCTGTAAGGCAGAGTTCAAATGGCTATTTTGTTTCATCTGTTTCTGTATATATCTTCATAGTTGCACTAGTTGTGAAAAAACTTAGTGGAGGTGTGGACTGTTCATTAAAAATCATAAAGTTTGAAGTAACACGGACAATCTTTTGACCAGCCCTCTCTGTGCGCCTGTAATTCATGATATTCACGAGAGTGTGCTGCGTGTATGGGCTCATTTCAGTAATCCAAACTGAAGACACACACACACCCACACACACACACACACACACACACACACCTGTAATTATGAGAGAACTGGCAGTTGCTGCTTTCATTTAAGCGACAAGATCTGAACTAAGTCTTTTGAGCTACATAAGACTTTAAGACAGTGTTTTTCAACCTTGGGGTCATCTGGAATTCAAATGGGGTCGCCTGAAATGTCTAGTAATTGATAAAAAAAAAAAATCACTGATAGAAATATCTGAACTGGCACATCTAGAAAAAAAATGTCTCTGGGGTCGGCAGAAATTTTTGATGTCAAAATGGGGTCACGATCGAAAAAAGGTTGGGAACCACTGCTTTAAGAGAAGCTTTCATCAAATAATAACTCAACCACTGAGACAAATGCACAAACACTGAACGTTCAGTACTCTCCCTTTGTGGTGTAATGTGTTTTGTTTCTGGGTGTATCCCACAAGAATTATTCATAGGTAGAAACCTGTTTGTAAAATTAGATGTCAGCCTTCCCTCTCAAAATACTTACATTTAAACTGATGAACTACACTTGAATTTAGTCAAACACAGGATTTTATTCTTCTGATTAATCGATTAGCATAATTGTGTAAAATGTGTATCGCTGGTGTCGGAGTGTGTGTGTGAGCAGAGGGAGCTGCTTTCAGATCCTGCAGTGTGTTCTGGTGGAGTGCCTTTGCCTCCATGGTTACAGGGAGTCGGAGTTGGCTGAGGCAGTGTGTGAAGGCCCCAGTTCTGTGTCGGCCAGCAGTGAGGGGGAGGGTAGAGCCTTATGTAATTTCACACAGTGTCGCTGAGACGACCGGGAGCAGGGGAACAGGCAGGAAATCCAATAGCTTCTCTACTGTCCAGCCACGATACAGCTGGATGACCACATCTGGAAGTCCAGGCCAGCCAATCACTGACTCTGCTCAGCGCTCTCTGCCGCCTCCGTCCCCTCCATGTCAGATACTATGTACTTTTACAGCCTGTGCATTAAGTGGATGCTAATGTTATGATTTGTGGGAAAACTGAAATATTCCATTTGGTCATACCAGCCTAACATTTTATTCTTTAAATGTGACAGGAACGCATCATTGAATCTTGTGAATGTTTTTCTCACTTGAGGTATAAATATTGGCCATCAGAAGAATAAATCTTACTCTTTGCTCTCTATTTTTTTTTCTTCAATAATGCTCTGCGTAGTTGACAAAAATACACTCAAGTACTCTGCAACAGCATTCCCTGTTAGACTGGGGTTATAATACATGATCATGATCGGTATCATAAAAAGATGCTGTTTCAAATCCACGTTACAAAGTCACAAACCTCTGGCTTGTACTGGTAAGACAAAAACTGGTAAGGCAAAAAAGTTGACTTGTTTCCTACTTTGTTTCACTGTGATGTCAAAATTTGCCCAAACGCTTTACTTCTGCTGTGCTGTACTTAAAGTTTCATTCGATCAAAGATAACATTGTTGCTTCTGTGATAACTTAATAGAATTATAATGTCCCGTCTGAGGTTTACAAACCACTGTGCTGTGTTTAGGCATCTAATACACAGCTGGACTTCCTGCGTCATATTTCATTACGCCACCAGTAATTGGGACTTTATTTTTAGTGCAAATGTGTCCTTCCTTCCTGTCATGAAACTGGGAACATGTCATATCTGTTAATGATCTATAAATCTAAGCTGTGATTGAGAGCTGTATTTGCTTTTGTACCACTCCAAACTCTGGTGTTTTGAGTGGTTACTAAATCACATTTGTTAGGTGTTTTAGATGCGACCTAAAGCGAGAGCTGCCTTATAATCATCCAAAAACTTTTTGAGAACAAGGTCTCACTGGTGGACTCTGAACTTGATTTCCTTTCAAGTGTTTGTGCGCATTGGCACACCAAGTAGTTATTTTCAGCTATCTTTGAAAATAATAACCATGACATTCAAAGTGGCTTTAAGCAAATTTGTCAATGAAATACATTTGCTAAGTTACAGTTCAGACGGTGAGTTATGTCGGGCAGTGTTACAGATCATCTGTATAAAGGTTTTATGTGCTGCATTTAAAGATTGTTTACATCTCAATACTACCATTTTCAGTTTCGCAGTCACCTCTGTTGTTGATACGCTAGTGTTGGTAAGTCAGGTTCAAAATGAAAGGTGTTACAGGCTGTGGTTGAGGGAAATGATTGTACCTCTTCACGTCAGACAAATTATAGCCGTGTCAAAGTTTACTGGGTGTTCACGCTTTTTTTACAGCATCTTCAGTTGCTGACGTTGTGTTGTCACCGCAGAGTTCCTGTGTGAAAGTTGAGTGGAGGTAAGCTTAAATCAGCTCGGGGTGCTGGGATGTTCTTTCACTGTTTGGTACTAATAGCACTGCTGTAGACACCTGCGTGCCAGGAGCTGTGCTATATATCAAACCAGCACACAGGCAATAATTATATCACTTGCTGCCCTTTATAGCTTCTCTCTGACACCTAATATTGGATTTTACTTTCCTGTCAGTAACTCATTTGCTTTCCTGGCTTCTTCTCCAGTAATGGTTTGTGGAGCTCACTTTTGGATTCACAGATTTTTGCGATTCCTCTGGTGGTGTCACATTATTTTTTGACCAGCAAAGATAAACAAGATGAGGTTTGTCACAGTGCAGGGTGTTTCAAGCAAACGTAATTCAGGCATATATATGCAGTGTTTCCTCTAGGATTTTTTAAAGATGTGGTGGCAGGACCGCCCCCCCACCACACACACACACACTCACACACACACCAGAGGAATAAAAAAACACCTTGATGGAACATTGGATAATTTAACGTGCAGCGTTGGTCAACACGCCAGTGTGTAGTGAGGACTTCGCTGAAGAGAGGAGATTATAAACAGGAACGGACATGTGGTGTTAAACTTATGGGCTCTGATCACCTCGTTGATGTTGTGTATTGATAAACCGAGGACCGTCAAGCTGATCAAGACACCTGAGGAAGTTAACAAAGTAACCGTAACCGGTAGATTATTATTGTGCATCTGCTCCGACCTGATAATGAAGAAGTGGCTGCGATGATCAAGGAGTGGCAGGCTGCCACAACTAAATGTATATAGCGGAAACCCTGACATGCTCTTTGTGTCTGCTTTAGTTTGAAGTTAACAGACAGTGAAATATCCTCATTATGCCCACTTCATTATGTACTACGTTGATCTGTTGTCTTCCCTGTTTTTAATGTCAGTGTGATGGTGTCTACCAGCCGATGAGGCATTCTGCCTTGTCAGCATGGTCTTGGATATTATTGCTTGGCAGCATAAAGGGCGTTGCACAAGGGTTTGGCAGATCTATGAGTGTTTTTCCTGCTGTTGCCCAACAGTTAATTTAGAGGTGCCTCCAGGCACCCTCACGTTTTTTTTTTATTGGCTGTTGCACTGGGACTTCCTCCTCTTTTACTTTGCTGTGTTTCAATCAGCTTGGCTCTTTCCATGCTGTTGTTAACACACAGTCTAAGAGGAATGTACCATTGAAGTACAAAATGTTTAAAGACCAAGATTCTATTGCACAGAAAGTCAAGAAGAACATTATTCAGCCTCTTGAAATGCAAACCAGAAACAGATATTGCTTGGTACCATGGGTAGTGGCAGTGTTATAGAGAACTCCACAGATAGTTTTGATAAAACAAAAATGGGTGAGGTCACTTAGAAAGGGCTTAAGTGTTTCCATGGTGTCTGTTTTGAAGAGATGTGTGTTCCACATAGATTAAACTTGTTTCTGCACCCTGACCTTATAAAACCTCTTGGGCCCCAATACTGAAGCATCAGCAGATTAATTGTGAGAGCTTTGTTTCCATGTTAAATTTGGGTGAGTGGGGAGGGAGGCAAAGGTTGGGGGTAGAGGAATCTCAACTGCAGATGAATGCTGAAGTCAGTGTAGAAGTTTCTCAGATTTATCTAACAGATCTATCACCTGGTACGACAGTGAAGCTTTGTGTTGCCCCTCACTTGTAAGTTACTTTGGATACAAGCATCTGCCAAACGAATAAATGTAAAGTAAATGTAAGATTTAGTTGTAATGGCTGTAAGTGTTGGCTCCAAAAAAGCCAGAATAAACAAAGGGGAAAAAGACCACCACTCTAAAATGATGTAGCCAGAGCTACAGGATTTTAGGGGGTGGACAGTAAGTGGCTCTTTGCCTGACCTGGACCACCCATGCTGCAAGTGAGGATCTGAAAATTATTCGGAAAGCCGGTGTTTGCATGCACATATATTGTTTGTGAGTGGTGCAGTATTGAAGTTGAGGGTGAGCGAGCGAAAGGGTAAGCGAGCGAGAGCCTCCTTGTCCAGGGGCCTTCGGTAATGAGGCTCCAGGGAGATAAATCCTTATGAGACCTGACAGGGTGCCACATTCCTAGGCTGAGAGTCCTAGCAGCCCCCCTCCCCTGAGCACAACTCTCTAGGGCACTGCTTTATAGACTTCTGATGTTGTTCCCAGACCAAGCCATATGCCCACTACAGTACACAACAGCTCCATGCCTTTGAATGCATCCATCATCTCCTTATGGCTGTCAGAGTTATTACAGGAGTTTCCTGCTCAATACTTGTTTCCTTTTTGTTCTCTGCAAAGTATTTGTGTGGGTATATAATTAACAGTACGGTGTTGTCCCAGTGATGGTTGATCACACTCTGTTCTGTCAAGGTCCAAGCCATGCTATCAAGGCTCTTATCAAAAAATATGTCTCAGGCTTTCAGAATCTGCTTTTTTGGAGTCGAACCATCAAGCCACCAAGTCGGACTCGGCGGAGATTTGATAAACTGTTAATGTCAGTAAAATTTAACTGTTTTTTGAAGTCAGCCTCCTGCTCTCTTTGGCAGGCTGGAAGCCGTCTGTGTGCTCTGTGCTAGTATTTCCACAGCCATTCCTAAAATGGAGAGGGAGGGTGGGGGGTAAGAGGATGAAATTTTGGCTCACACCGCTGAAGGCTGAGGCCCACTCTACTCTGTGGAGAAGAAGAAAGTAAAAGAGGGGAGAAGGAAAGCACGCTAGAGTGAGAGAGTGAGGTGACTGAGTTCATTCACAGTGTTGGCAGTGAGCCATGGACTTGCCTGTGGGTGTCTGTAGCAGTGCCAGTGCATGTGTTTAGCCTCTCGTCTGGAAGGCCCCATTCGCCTCAGAGTTTATGTCAAAGCTCTCTCATTGTGTTGGGCCTCTCATCTTGATTCAGGTTTTTTGTCCTCTGCAGATCTTGTGACTGCCTTCAGACTTGTTTTCCTCCTTCTCAGGGGAATCTCTCTGGGCTGGACGGTCATCAAAGAGAGGCGTCTGAGGAGGATGGCTTATCTCACCCTCTCTTTGTCTCGTTGGCCTCTTTTTTCTGCCCTTTGTCGAGCGTATTTGTATTCTGTGTCAATATCATCATTTTTTTTCTCATCTAGTATTTCTCGAGCTTGGAGACCTCCTCAAGGCCTTCAGCGCTTCCTTTTATGTGTTGTCTTTATTCAGGCTTGCCTGAGCAAAATAAGTGTGCACCAGTTTCTTGAAAATATTTGAGACCACAGTTTAGACTACTTGACACGAAAGCAAAGTGTCTAGCTTGTGTGAGACTTTCTAGCACTGTTTTCCTATCTTGTGGCCTCCCAGAGCCTATGTTTACAGAGCTCCTCTGTTCCTTAAAACCAGAGCCATGTTCAGCCTTTCGTAACAGAGCCCTTTGCGTAACTGAAATCAAGTGACACTTTGTGTTTGTAGCAGTTGAGCAGGAAGGAAGGGTAGAAAGTACCCCTCTTTGTGCAGCAAAAAAGAGTCAAATACAGAGTGAGACAATGGAGACTGGCACACTGGCGCTCTACCATAAGTTGAACTGTGCCAGTCTGGTGCTGTCTGGTCTCCAGTTCTGTAAGCACAGTATATTAAGTGCTTGTTTACTACTAGTGTCAGAGGTCCCTCCTCAGACCCTCATCGAGCCTGGGAGGCTTTCAGGGGCCCTGTAAATGTTACTAATAGTGGTCGACGACGGCCAGTGTGCTTACATTTTGTAGACCATTAGTGGCTGTGAGTTTAACTGTGTGGGGTTTTCAGTAGAATATATTGCATTTAAGTTTAAAAAACATAACTGCAATTTTAAGTCTATCCTTCTGTCAAGAGCACTGTTAATGTATGCACATTATTACTCATGCATAATGTGGGTAGACATGTGAAAACACTGGCATTTATGTTACTGTCACCACAGTGGGGTCGGTGGAGATATGTCACTCAACAAAAGGTAAAGGAGTTAAATGTGGTATTACACTGAAGGCCAGTTCTTAATTTCCACTTTGACATGGACTGTGGATGTGGACATGCTTTAACTTGAGTGAATGTGAACATGTTCAGTCTTATCTGGGTTTTAACCAGAACACAATAGAAAATAGTCTTTCAGGAAAAATCCTGACGTTTAATTTGTTAATTTTTAATTTTAGTCCCAATATTTATGTCATCATTTCTTGTTATGCTCATTAAATACTTGTTGGTCAGACAGCTGTTATCTTGAAAACCAGTTTGTAGTACACAATTAAATTCTGTGGCAGGTCTCGTTCATTGTCATCTAGAAATAAAATGCTCTAGGAGCTGAGCTGAGTAATGCTGCATTTTCCATTCGGTTAACAAAATTGCAGTGCACCCACAGCACTTGGCTGTCATGTGAAGAGTTCAGTGTCGTGTTGAGAGCCCATATTTGAGCCACTGTGCCACTTGTTGTGTGCCTCACTCAGTACTGAAACATGAGTTATGAGGGAGAGGCATCATTAGTCACTGGCTCATAGAAATGGCAAGACTCCTAATTTCTCTGTTGGCAGGAGTCACAGGGACACATATCACAAGTAATAGTCTAGCTACTACTACCATCACAGGCTTTTTGCAATAACAGACTGAACACTGAATGTTTTCTAGGCCTTGACAATCCACAAGTTTATTCCCCTTAAGGTGAAACCAATTTCAGAGATTGTCAGTATTTTCTCCAGTTGTAAAGAATTGGAGGATTTCTCAGTCTTTTATTTAGAAGTTCAGGGGGTATATTCAGTATAGGATTGAATCCCAAACCAATTTTAGTGCTGTTATGCTTCTGAACTGAGTTTTTATTTGAATCACTCACAAAATCCCCTGCACCCAACATGGTGTAACATATATACCTCGACAAGGCGACAGTAGCAATGATTTAAACAAAAGACAGACTTGGACGTCATTTGATAGAGTATAGCGGTGGTGAAAAAAAATCAATTACTGATTAATTGTGATTATTGTTTGGATGATTATGAGTTGATTATTAAATTTCCATAAATTGATTATTTTGTGTTTTTTTTAAATTTTTTTTTATTATAATACAAACTAAGGAAGGCACAGCAGTGACTCCTCTGGTCACTGGCTTTCATACAGGATTTAACCGCAGCTTCCTCAGAGCTAAAAGCCAGCATGTAGCAGTTAAGCTCCGACTGACGGTACAAACCCTCACCCACTGGACGCGCTGTATCCCCGCTCCGTCTCCGGAGCCCACAGCAGCTGGAGCCCACAGCAGCTGGAGACCCGAGATCACAAGATCAGGGTAGAGCTACACGCTAACGTGACAACAGCTGCGTAGAAAGTGAGATGTAAACGTAAACAATAGGTCACTTTGCCTTTCTGAGGTCGATGTGCTGTTCAGCATTACTCCATGATTTTTTTTAGTTTCTGTTTGTTCTCTTGTAGAACAGATGTGTTGTATCATAAAATGTTTCCACCTCCACTATTATTTTTTCTTCATCCATAACGTCCTGCAAGCTTAACTTTATGGCCGATGCCGTGTGTCTCATGTTGACAAATGATGATTTTATTGTTTCAGTTTGCTTTGAGGTCTAACTTAATAAAAGAAAAAGTTAAGTAATTCAGCAGCTGACTGTTTTTTAATGTTGCAATAGGTTTGTGGGGTATTTTGGGTTACTGTTACTATCAAATGGAAAATCAATGGTAATATAATGGTAAATCGAACCGATAATCGCTAATAATTGAAAATTGGTTGGTAATTGAATTGAATCGGGAAATCGGACCGGTTAACCACCCCTAGTAGAGTCACCATTGCTGTCATCCTCTCCTGGTCAGGATTCGTTCAGTGCCACTTGTTCAGGAGGTTCTTACTGGGAGCAGGATAATCTGCAGAGGTCTCCTTCACTCTGAAAACAAATGGGACCAAATGGGACCATGTGATCAAAAGCGGCAAAACCTAATGAAGCAAATTCTGAATACATCTTTGAGCTCTTATTCCTTAGGTACATATCATGAATTGATATAGACACTGACATGTTCAACATGTCATGAAACAGATATTACACTGATACTGGTATTTGTATTTACTTAGACGTGCCCTATGATAATAAAAGTTATTTACATACATTTATTAAATAGATACATGTGGCAGACACTGGTCTAGCTTCAGTGACTCCAGGCAGATAGGAGTGACTCCTGCTGGGGTTTGAATTATCTTATTTGCGGGTTCGGGTGTGAGTGTTATCAGTTTGGGATCTTTATATATAGTTAGTGGCATGGTAGGATTTCAGATGTTGCAGAGAGTTTGTTGTGATTTGTCTGCATGTTTTCCAGTGAACATCACCCTGCTGTTTATCCAACTTCAGAAATCCCAACCATGTCTAAATGTTACTTGACCAGTTCACCACAATTTTCTCATCTTGTGCATTCGTCTTACTCTCCTCAGTCTCTTGCTTAAACGTTTTCAACAATGTGTTATAAGTAGGGCTGTCGTAACCCGTAAATGCATGCAATTAATCTGGAAACAATAACGTGTAAAAAAAAAAAAGAACACTGACAAAAACTCTTGGTTTGACAGTGAAAGTGATCAATCAGACGAGTTGTAAACTGGGTCCGTGAGTTTCCTATGACAAACAGTGTCCTGTCAGATGTACGGCAGCTTCAGGAGGACAAAATTCTCCATTCACCCCAAAAAAAACAAAAAAGTTGTTCGTTCACATTAAAGCCTGTGATGTGATTTGTGTATTACAGTTGCTAGGATGTGTTACTGTTGCTTTCACATTTGTAAAACTGCATCCTTAAATTCTAATGGATTAACCGTAGGTACATATTGCACTCTTCAATACTCTATAAGGTATAACAGAAATAAGTACAAGTAATATTAGTGCATATAGTATTTAGTATTTTAAATGCGATTAATCACAGAATTGTAACGCAATTAATCAAGCTTGATGGTTTGACAGTTATAGTAATAGGATATGCTTCTCGTAGGCTAGGACACTCTGGTTTGCATAACGTCATCTGAAATTAAAATCTAGTGCCTGACTCTCAAGGCCTACATCTCTATCTGTCATTGAGTTATTTATGTTGCCTCTAAAGCCCCATTAAACTCAGAGTATTTTTGGTTTACCAGCTAGCTGCTTGTCTTGGCTGGTCTCTGTCTGTGAGTCCTCAGTGTGAGGACAGTGGGCCATTCAGTAAGAAGTGAAGGAGGGGGTTCAGTTTAGCAGGTGGAGGGACTCTCACTCCTGCACTAAGAGCACTGGAGGGGGAGAGCAGCTGTGGTAGGGAGGTGATGACATTCTGATATCCGGAGCAGACAGACACCTTCTAAGTACATCTCTAAGTACTCAAAATGTAAGAAGTGTCGGCCAAAAGACATCAAATTGATTCTGAGTGACAGTTATATGATTGTTATATTGTACGATGTAACACTCAGTGTTGTATGAAGGTATGAAAGTATCCAAGGAATTCATCTGAGGTTTCTAAGCTACAACAAATGTCTCGTGGCTCATGTACATATTTTTTTTCTCTGCAGGTTTTTGGCTAAGAGGAACAGCCAATAATGCGCGGCATCTGCTCTGCAGCCACACCCACTTCCTGCCTGTAGAGGAAGCGGCTGTGCCAGCATGTCCTCTCATCCCCAGTCTATGCCCCAGGGCCGGAGGACTGGACCGGACACACGGCACCTGCCAAACCCTGCCACTCTGCCGCTGCAGCTGCAGCGGGCGCACACGGTAAGGGGCCCGGCTCACACTGTGTTTAATGGACCACCTGTAGCGCTTCAGCATTTTAGAGATTTCGCTGTAGTCGTAGCTCAGGCTTTGCGTGCTTGGTGGATATTTAGTAAACAGGATATTACTCTGAACCACTGCAGAGGGTCTGACCCCAGAGGCCCCCACTGGTGTTTTTCCAACAGAAACATTCCCAGGTTACATTGTTTTGCACACAAGAACCCTCATTAGATGTTTCAGTTGAAAGTCCATGTTGTCACCATGGAGTCACATTAAGGCTTGCCCATTATTTCCAGCCACATCTCCTAATTATCAAGATTATGTTCTTCTTCATGTTACAGACAAAGCTGTCTGCTTCAAAGAGGAGGCCTCTAGGTGATGCAGAACGTCAGTCTGTGACCTCCGGTGTTTACAAGGATTTTTTTGTTGTTGTATGGGGGAATCCAAGGCTTACCCCCCAGGATCCCCACAGCTGCACATGTAGTTAATCCTACCGCTCTCTCGTCAGCACATTCAGGAGGAGATGAGGGTTGATGGGCTGTGTCCCACAATTCCTTATAAGTTTACAGTAGCTGTATGGGTTTACCCCAGTTGTGTGAGAAACAACTGAGAGATATGAGAGCGGGATGAAAATGATTACATACTACAGAGGAAACGAGGCAGGCAATGGAGGGAAATATGTCAAAATATTTAGTCATTTTGGGACCTTTGCATTGTTCTTAAGAAGAGGGTATCAATGCTGAAAACTGGTTTTGATTTGTGTTTCAGGAAGTGGGACTGGTCGACTACCACTCTCATGCCAGGGACTACAGTTCCCACTTGGCCCAACCGCATCGCCGTCGACCTTCCTTGCTTTCAGAGTTTCAGCCTGGAAATGAAAGGTAGGTTCAAGTTTTTTTTTTTGTACAGCACCATGTTTAAAATCCTTGTGTGTTTCCTGACAGTGTGGCAAATACAGTTGCTTTAGCTTTATCTGAAAAGTTGTCCCGTTATTATTATTTTTTTTTAAATAAATGTTATTTTTGTTCACCATCATCCTCTGCTGGACTTTGTAGATAATGTGATGGTTTTGATTTTGTATAATATTTCAGATACTAGCTGCATGTGGTGGTACTCACCGTCATATGCACATGTGCGTTTGTCCCCTTTAATGTGTTTGTCCTTCAGTCTTGATGACTCTGGGACAAAGCATGCAGTGGAAACCTCATGCAGGCTGCATCTTTATGCAGTATTATTCTACTAAAGCCTCTGCCTGTTAACCCTCCCCCAGTGTAATCCTTATGTAATTGGCATCCGCAAACGCTCCTCTGTAATGTTGTGTTAAATGGCTCTGCAGGCAATGGAGCTTGCAGAGTGTTGCCATCCTCAATAGACTAACAGTAAGTCAGGCAAAGCATTGTATGAGTAGTGCTTTCTCTCTGGAGACTCAAGTCTTGTACCTACCAAAGTTGTTTATTATTTATATAACCGTGCTTTTTTGAGGATGAGTCTTGATGAGTACTTATGAATAATTTATGTGCTTGCCATGAATTGTGCATGATGCACACAAGTATATATGTTTTTTCTCTTCATTTGACTGTCATGGCAGATTTTCAAATATGCGAGGGGAAAAATTTAAGATGTGGACTTACTAGAAATGGGCAGGCAGATATTTATTACATGAACAGTATGCCTGGGGGCGGAGCGGGGGCCGTCTTTCAAGATATGTCAAATAATTTGTGTGTCTGGAACGCAATGGCGTCACAGCAGCAGACAGCAGATGGTGGAATGATTCTGTGGCGGTGTGTGTGCGTGTTGTGTTGGCGTCTTTAAGTATCAATCAGATGGGATTATGGTCTTCACTGTAAAGGCAGTGTTTAATGGTCAGCGTAGCCTGGCCCAGAGAGCGGGAACACTGGGTCATGGGTTGATACAGAAATAAACACTGCACTGTTCTACCGCTGCCCACCAGCTACTGATTTGCTGACACCTTTCATTCAGTCACGGGTGCTTTGGCGGTGGCTCTCTGTATAAATGTTGCCTGTTTCTCCAAGACAGATGCCATGTGAAACTTCAACAGTAGAACAGTGAAGGTGTTTTTCACCAGATAAAAAAAAAAAAAAACCCATCGTATCAAAAGGAGAGACAAGCAGTTAGCCCATGTTTCTTTGTAGAGACTGAAAATGAACCCCTAGTCTTGCTGGCAGGCATCTGTGGGTGGGGAGCCTTTCAGCTGAATATATCAGGCCTTCAGCATTCCTATGGAGGGCTTAGAATCCAGTCTAAAGCCCTCATTCTGTGCTCTCATTCAAAGTCTGAATAGTGTAATTCTGGCCTTGGCAATCCTTCAATCCATTCTCCTCTCAGATGTGTGCTTGTCTTTTCATAAGTCTCTGTGATTCAGTGCGCCAGGTCTCCATTTGTAGCGAGCTTTGGGATCATTCACATTCTGTCAAGAAAATGTGAGCACTAATAAGAGCAGAAACTGTGCTTTCCTTAAATGACGTCTCATCTCAAACTAAGATAAATCTATGCATCCCTCCTCTGCTCTGTAAATGTCTCGAGTGGAACGCCAGGTGAAAATGTGACATTCAGTTAATGCTCTGTATTTGTTCTAATTACAGGTCAGAAATTCACAATAGTATAATCACTAGTGAGCCACAGTGCTAGTTGTTTGTTTCTTCCTCCTCTTTACTCCAGGCAATATCTCAGTCACTCCGCCTCTTCCCATCTGTCTGAGAGCACCCAGGCTTCTTGAGAAAGGGAGAGAATACATTTTCTAACAAGCATAACAAGGCAGAGAAACCACTTAACAGGGTTTCTTTTCTGGTCAGAACAGGGAGTAGAGTGCAAACAAATCTGGTGCAGTAATGCAAAACGAGTGTTCACACATTGTGATTATTCTTGTAATTTAGCTGCGAACTGATTTAATTTCTTGCTGTTGTTTATAAGGTTCTGTTTCTTTGCATATCTACCTACGATTATTATTATGTTTATTAAATTAGTATTAAATTTCGACATGTTCATATTTTTCTTTTTTAATTATTATTACTATAACTAGTTAAGTGCATCGGTGCTGAATTACATTCGAGGAATTGACTGCTTCCCCACATTTACCAGACAATTGCCTCGTGGATCCCAAAGTTCAGACAAATTGATTTTTAGAAAATTGCTTTCACTATTTTGGTATCCAGTTTTTTTGTGCTTGTAAATATCCCTGTCCCCCGTTAGTTTGGCCCTTAGGACATGACTGAATGGGACTTGTGTGTTCAGTTCAGTTCAGTTATGAACACAGGAGTGCTGGAGCATATTTTAGCCGACTCTTTTTTTCTCTCTCTATCTCTTAAAAAAAAACCCTCCCCCCTCGTCCCTCCCTTTTGTGCTCTTTC
>OMNW01025245.1:0-14987 GCA_900303245.1 Selene dorsalis
CCAGCTCTTTTTATATATGCGTTCTTCAACCTGTTCCCTGGCATGGCTCCAAGCCGCCTTGCTAATGCTTGCTCATCCCTTAGGAGCACATCTGCTCCTTTAACGCTCCACCAGAGTTTATGAGGGTCTCAGCACAGGCCAGAGCTGCACCTGCAGACCCATCCAAACAAGAGGAACAGTATTGTTGCTGAAAAAACAACCACGTGTGTTAAAAGTTGTGGTCAAAGTTAGCTACACATATAAGGACAAAAATACAGGACAGAAGAATAAGGCACTGATGGAGGAGTAGGCAGGAGAGATTAGCAGTAAATAACAGAGAAATTTGACTTGCAAAAGTGAGAGAAGAAAGGAGTAAAGAGGAAAGGATAAAATGAAAACTGTGTCTTACTGTCAATTCTTCTACCAGTGTAAAGAACTGCTCAGGCCACCTGCGACAGATGCTGGCAGGGATCCTAGGGTAGGCGTTTGGCTGAAGGAGAGATGCTTACCCAAGGAGGAGAGTACTGTACCAAGCCCACCTGCCCAGCACTAATAATCTCACTGGGACCCTTAAGCTGAAAGGAGTAGAGTGCCGAGCCTCTCTTAAACAGACGAAGCTAAATAAAACCAAGCTATTTATCAGTGTAGCGGCCACTCAACTTGTCAGTCTTCTCCCTGCCTCCTCTCCGTTTAACCATCCATCCTGAGCTGCACAAAGGAACTCAGATGCATGAATCAGGACGGGTGGCCAAAAATGACTTCTCCAGCTGGCAAAGAGGACAAATTAATATATAGAGTTGGGGACCATTTGAGAGTTGCCATTTGACTTTCATTGCACTTTGGATCACGTCGAACCACACAAACTTCCATGGCTATAACCGGTCGTTGCTGTTCGTAAAAGGCATCCCCCATTATGGAGAATATTACTGTCACTGAAAGTATGACCAAACACTTCAGAATGACCTGGCGACCACACCATTATCCAATCATTATCCATCCAGTTGTTGGAAAGTCCCTGGGTTTTACTCGGGTTCAATCGGACCATCAAAAATCACAAATGCAATCTAAAACCACTTTAATTTTTGGTCAGCTGTAACCACTGGCACTCCTCTTGTCCCTCCTTGTCCATCTCCATGCCTCCCCCTTACTATAGTGAGGTGATTTCTATGCTCGTTCGTCATGTGAGGAGCCAGTAGCTAAATCCTTGTCAGAGCTGAAAGACTGATTCCTGCTGCTACTGTGTATCACTAGCACTGTTCCCCTGTGGCAGATTTCCCAACACAGATGCACAAAGTGGGAGACGGATTATTTTCACCAGACTTACCCACTCCAGGGGGCAATTTGTCTGTGTTACAGTGGTGTTAGCCACAGGGATAAAGGTACCGTGCTTCGCTACAGTCTGCAGAGTTTCTCTCCTTTTCCAAAGTGGTTTTGAAACACAAGTAATTATGCATGATATGTTAAAGTAAATGAATGATCGTGGTGAGAACTAGTAATTGCCCCCCTTCTTTACCATTACCGCTTTATCGTACAAAAAAAGAGGATTTGGGGGAAATTTAGAAACCAGCATAATGGAACATTTTGAGGCCGACAAAATTGTCTCATTATGATACATTAGACAGACTTCTCAGATCTGCAGCCTCAGAGGTTTGGTAATTTTGGACCCACACGTGTATTGTTTAATCAGCATTGTTATCATTAACACTCTGCTCCTCTACACTAAAGTGCTGATGCAGGTGAATAACACCACCAAACTTCACGACACTCAAGTGTATCTGTCCATTATGCTAGTAGAGTGAATCCAAACCAATAACCCTTCACCGACCTTTAATGATCAGCCCAACTACAATAACGTCTTTAAAAATAGATGTACCTTGTAATACCAGCTCTACTGTAGGTGTTTGTTTTTTGAGGCATCATATAACGACCTCTAATCCGGCAAATTGATACGTCTGCTTGTTTTTGTACAGCCGTAATCGGTGGTAAGCAAACCATTCAGTGCGATAGCTGTGTCTAATGGGGCTATAACGCAGGGTTGAATGGCTCTATCTGCTGGAGAGAGTCAGCCCTCTCAGCAGCCCCTCAGGCCATCACCTAGGGTCCATTTCAGAGGAAATTCTCAAGTGTTTCATAATTTCCTCTTATAAAAAGGTCTTATTTTGATCACTGAGCTATGGTATTATCTTTTTAGTAGTGAGCTGGCTGTTTGACAAATCAGATCATCGGCTTTCTCCATCTTAAAAATGAGCCCCATTTATATTCACAAAATAGACAGTTAACTTGTAATTCATACAATTTTATCACTGTTTCAGTACAAAATAACCTTGCAGAGGACCATGTATTCAGTCTAGTTTAGTATAAGAGAAAGAAAAACTCCCTGCTGTAAAGCAACGTCGCATCCACGAAGCACTTCAAAACCAAACGGTGTGAAAAAACACAGGAAATTGGCCCTTTATTTTATTTTATTTTATTCCTTTATTCGTGTGCACTGGTCTCTGAGGAGTGCTGGCATCGATTGCTGATTTAATAAAAGTGTCTGTTCCTCTCCCCCATTCGTCACTCCTCCTCCAGGTCACTCTGCTTAAAATGCCTCCGTTAATCAGATTTCTGTTAAAAGCCGTAAATAGAATCAGAGCTCTGGTGCCAAGACACACTCCCCTTTACTTTAGTCTTCATTCTGTCTATCCCTTTTCTATGATTGTCCCAAATCCCCCCCCCCTCGGGTTAAGTTAACAGGAATCCCTTCATATTCACAGAGTCCCACATCTTTCAAGGAAGAAAGGAATAACACAACAGACACCCTCCTGTGATACAACAGAATGCTGTTAACAGTAAGAAAACAGAAATGTTTAAAATCTTTATTTGACCACTCAATGGCTGAGACTGGCTCCCAGTTTTCAAGTATTTCTGGGATGTATCCCATCCTCTAATCCTAGTTCTCAGGTCTCTATGGACACATGGTCAAAGAAAATCCTCCCAATTCAACAGAGGTCTGTCTCTACTGAAAAATAACAACACAAAGAATGGCCTGTGGACAGCTGCACTTGGAAGAAGTGCAAAATATCTGTTGGGCCTATCCAAAGCTGAGACATTACCATGAAATTAAATCACAACCTGAGAGTAAAAGACAACCTGTTGTATTGTCCCAAGTAATCACTGTGGGATCCTGAATGTCACTGTTTATTCTGTAAATATCCATATGAGAGGGGATCAGTCTCAAGGACGGCTAAGAATTCAGGGTGGTGGGTCCTGGGGCCTCTTACACTAATCTGCCTTGGATATATCTAAAAGATAAATCTACATTCAATCATAAATGGAGCAAAACTGCTGGTGCTCTCTTTTTCGCTGAATATTTTAAACATGTTGCAATGAAAAATAGCCATGATAAATAGATGTGTAAAACAATTCAACTTTATAGCTTACAAGCAAGGAAAGCAGCCCGATTTACCACTTGATCCCTGAGGGTCTGTTTATAGAGTGATTGTCAGAGGTTACGTCCATTTAAAGTTGCCAAATATCTGATGCTTCCCAGACCAGGCCGTTACTGGCGAGGAAAAACCAGATAGACAACAATGCATGGAAAAAGTGTCTGTGAGAAAGTCTCAAATAAATCTTCAACAGTACAAACACAAAGTTTTATCAAAATAAATTACTATCAGCCCTTTCCACCCTGCCTGAAATTCTGCTTTGTTCCAACTCTCTACATCTGCAGACCTCGACCTCTGAAGCTAAACCAAAAAGCTGCTGCCCACCTGGTGTTCAGCTTCCCAAGGATTTCCCACACTATTTTCTACTTTTCTGCAGCACACATTCATTTGAAGACTCAGTGCTGGCCTATGGGGCAGTAAATATAGATGAATGCAAAGGAACTGCTCCGTCCTCATTCTAAGTCATCATCATATCCTACACCCCAACCAAACCACTGCTTCTGGAAGGTGGTCGCTCATCTCAGTCGACTATTTTGGCTCCACAGTGATGATATTAAGTCCCTGCTAAAGTCAGAACAACTAATTTCAATTAAAGTTTTCTGAAAGTTATAATATTACATATATCCCATTGCTCACTTGAGGAGGATTCAATATTATACTCTTCAATAAATAATCATTTTACAGAGACAATAACAGAAGTGTGCCTTCACGCAATCAGCTCAATGTGGACTGTACCCATGGATGTCTATGTGCAGTTTTTGCAGAAATTCATGATGTCACACAAATGTCCACCTTTGACTACTGGAATATGCAATATTGTCACTCCATTTGGTTCTTAGCCATTTGAGTTCAATTCTGTCATGATTACTCTGTGGATTCTTGAGTTATTGCCAAAACATTTTAATGAGGTCACAGTCACCTTGACCTTTAACCACCAAAATCAAAATCAGTCAAAATTAAAGTTGTTTAGGCCAACTTTAAGAAGTGTCCTCAAGGCATTAGTGAAATCTCACATCCACAAGGGAGGGCTGGAGGGCTGGAGGGCTGGATGGATAGGTGAACAACCCGTAAACATAATGCCTGCAGTCCTGTTGCGGCAAGAGGATATCAGCACTCCTTATAAATCCTGATTAGTTATTGTGTATCCTAAAGAATCCTTAAGATAACATTTTACTTTTCTTTCCTGTAGATAAGGAGCACTTAGAGTGCCACAAGGGCTAATCATCACATTGTTCCTGATGAATAGACAGCCAAAATGATTATGCACTCGACAAAAACTCTTAATTAGCAAAGTCTCTTCCTCAATCAAGTATCTAAATTACATTTGTACAGTTCAGTGAATACTGACCAAAAGAAGTATTCGTGAGCTGTGAAGAATATGCCGGCCCATAAATGGTCCCATCGAATGGGTGACCACTCACTGAATGAATCATGTCCTAATAATTAAATTGTATGGCGTACTGAGAGTGTTAACTTTAGTGGATGCACATTGAGCAGTTCTGACTTTTCAATAGGCTTTTAAAGAAATTAAATGATGGGCTTGGACAATAATTCCTCTTTTCTGGGTCATTGATTGTTCTCTTTTTTGGCTCCTTCAAACCCATTTTGCTTCTCTACTTTCCATTCAGGGACTCTTGCCTTATCCCTATAACCTCAGACAAGTCAAGGCAATAAAAAGATGCATGAGGCTGAACTGTCACAGCTGTTTCATTATTTACCTAGAACTTTTATCTTTTTTAATTTCTTACTTCGTACTTGGGGAAAAAAATATCACTATACTATTGTAATTGTTGAAGAAAAGATAAAATAGCCATAGTAAATTTAAACAGGTTTGTCTGAGTACGTTTTGCCATCTTCCACTATTTGCATGCAGAAGAGAGAGCCACTGAACAAACACAAAACAAGGAGACCAACGCTGCCTGGAGCTCATAGATGTTTCAATGTATTCCACATTCATTTGCGCACCAAATATCATAAATATTAAGTGTTAAAATCTACACAGTCTACATGGATGTGAAACAGACACGCATATATTATATGGACTTATTAGCTTATTATGTCTAAATCTCTCAAGACAATAATAATAAGCTTCATAATACATACAGATCTTCACTCCTAATGTTTTTGAAGGATATTATGATAAAAGGGATACCACTAGTACCCTCACAGTGTCTTGTGTTTAACTATTAAGTAATGTTCAGTGCTGTTCCAGCATAATATGCAAACATTGATAATGTGCTCATAAAAGCAGAACCACTACTATAAATCTAATTATTCAAGTCAGTCAAAAAAAGTCCTGATAAATATGACGCAATATCAACATTTGTTAAACACATTGCAAGATGTCAAAACAGGAAAATTTGTCACAATATAGACAGATTTTTCTTTCCATTACAAATCATTTGGTGAAATCAGTTAGCATCCAGATATTAATCAAATGATTGCTGAGCAGCCTGGAGGATTTTTGTGATTTGAAGGCCATAACAGCATCTTCTCCCTGTTCAAGCAGCGGCACTCCATTTTTTCACTTTAACTAAGAAACCTGTCAGCGTGTTATGATATAAGGTCAATAATCACCACCGATCAGCAGCAGCCACGTCCCCTCCCTGTTGTAGCTAGTCCTCTCCCTTCTCCCTACCATTTCTTTGATGTGACATTTTTTTTTTAGCTATGTAAAAGGGGTTTTACTGATATCAGGCTTCTCTCTGATCAATGAATAGCACTGTGGGCTAGAGCCATTTATCACCTCCAAAACAGCCTACCTGCCTATCCTGATGAGTGATAGAGCTCCCATGCAGTCTATAATCTAAAGATTACTCATAAAGACTGAGTAGAGCCAAATCACAACCTTCCTCTTCTGATTCCTGTACATATCATCAAAAAAGGCTTCTTTCAGTCAAGCAGCCGTATGATAGACGAGCATTTCCAAGCACAAGGCCGGGGTATTGTGCGTGCCATGAAGCTTATTTTATAGGGTCCATGATAGATGTTGTTTAGAGCGATTTAAGCGGCCCTTATGCTGGTGTCAGCATCTGACCCCTCCGCAGTGATAAAGCTATCAGAAAGAGAGAGTAGCACCAGAAGTGAAATATGGAGGGAGGGACATGTGTGCCAGATACACTCCTGCATACTGGGCACCCGCCCAGCTCTGGGAGGGGAAAGCCTTCAGTCTTATCTACATAAAACTTAAAGAGTGGAGGGCTAGGGGCTGGATGGACCAAGTGAAAAGATTGGTTTCAGGGAAATTGCCTGTGAAGTCCATTGACAGTCCAACCAACAACATTAAATGAAGTCACAAGTATTTCTCGGAGAAAATAAAGAAAATGAACTCATTCATTAAAGAGCAAAAAATGATCAGAATAATAAAACAATAGACCAAAATAATAAGAGAAGAGAACAGTATCCTAGAATCTCTTCCTCATGGTTTTCCTCTATTACTCAGACCACTCTGCCAGTTTTTACAGAATATGTCCCTGTTTATCCAGTCAGACCTTTGACGCTTGACCACCAAAAATCTGATCACTTTGTCATCGAGTCCAAGCAAACATTTGTTCCAAATTTCCCAAAAAGGAATTCCCTTGATGTTGCGTTCACAAGGCCAAAATCATGTTTGTTGTTGTCCACTAGAATGGGACAGATGGACAGACAGACAACCTGAAAAGAACATGTAATATGGTTCTGTCTGTCACTGGCCCAGAGGCATAATAAAACGGTTTGACTTCAAATGTCTTGTTATTAAGTGATTTCACATCTCAGCTACAAAAGCTTTGACCAAAAGGCCGCTTTCATACTGTGCAGTAAGGACTAGTATAAAACAGATATTTAAAAAAAAAAAAAAAAGGGCCCAATGCTAATCAGGCAAGTGAAACATCTACAGAGCCCTGCATGGAGATCTCAGCTGCCCTGCTCTCACAGCATGCGGAGGGAAAAATGTAGATTGGTACCACATAAAAATACTGATACAATCTTAAGGGGTCAGTTTACTTAAAATGACAAAAGCATATGTTTTCTCAATTACCCCTATACAGCTGGATTCGGTTAAATTGCAGAGATCACTCTGCAGTGATGCTATGAACTACAAATTCGTTGTCCAGGAAGTCCTGATGCCATAAAGACCATATTTTTCCTGTATTATAATGTTTATTAATGAAGGACTTAGACTGTACTCAGGAAGTTTGAGTCACACCATGACATGTGTTTCATCGATGAGTCAAAAAATTGGGGGGAAAAAGGCACCTTTCTTTTTTTTAAACTACTGGTATGACTCAATCACTTGACACAGTATCTTTGCTTGTGTCTGTAATTAGGCCCCACAGATCTGGAAGGAGCCAGCCATCCATGTAGACAATATGTTTTAGTTTTATTCTTTTTCTTTCACAGCTAAATTGGCCACAGGTGATCACATCATTAAGATAACTTACTATTGCTAATTACTGTTCGTCAGACCCACATTTGCACCAAATAGACCAATTAACCTGTTTTCTGATGGGCACTATTTGTGTGGCTGTACTCTCCAGTGTTTGCTACTAGTCACAATGTGACTGCAGGCCATGTAGTCACATCGCATTGGAAGCACTGTCAGTCAGAATGAACTCAACTTGATTTTTTCACCTCTCATTAACCTTACAATTAAAGAATAATTGAGAAACATTTTGCAACAGTAAATGCATCTAATATAAAAATCATTATTATGATAATCATCACCATACAAAAATCCAAACTAGATTACGACCAGTTTGAAATAAACTAAAGCACAAACTACAGTAAGGACAGGAAAGACACTTCAGAGTTGTATATTCTGTCCAATATTCTTCGTTGTGGAGGTTACTCTTTGTAGAAGGTATTACAAACACAGACATTAACCCCACCTCCCCTCTCTCCACCAAAGCCTATAATATAGACACTGCCCCAAAAGAGCAGTTGGTGTTGTCATGTGAAATTGAGACCTATTGGTTGTAATCAGGAAATGCGACAGGCCTGTCCCCCTTGAAGAGCAGGTCACCTTTACTCCCCTGCCCTCCCCCTGTTCTGATCTGTTCAGCCTTCATGAGGCCCATGTTTTATTCCCCATTTCTGTCCACTTACATTGACCCTGTCATTTTTCACACTGCTGACTGATTACTGGTTACACTGTTGAGCCAATCTCCTCTTACAGCTCCTTGTCTTCTCTGACTTTACAACATTATTACATGTCTTTATCACTGCCATCAATACTCCTTGCCCCGTAGTGAGCATTTTCAACACCCAGTCCAGACCGGGTACAAACACCACAGGCTTAGCACAAATCTTCAACACACACTGCATTACAGTGGTGTTGGCTGAGCAGAAACCTGAAGCAATAGAAGTTTAACTAAGTTAAGGTACTGTAAATTTCAGCATTATCAGCACTATTTCATTTATAAAGCTACAGTAACCTCTCTAGACCTCTGTGTGCACCCTTGGATCTTAATTTTTTCTGTAGCTACAGAAAAAAAACTGTGATAACATAAGTTTGATAGTTTGCATAATTTGAAATGAATTTTAAAATATTATACCTCAAAATTAATCATCTATTGATATTTTATAATATTACAGGGGGATAATCCACAAAAAGTAAGAGAAAATACAAAGTGTCAGACAAGAAGACATCTCTTTATAGTGGTCATTCTCTACTGTACCATGCGTAACAATATACTGTACTTTGGGAAACAGAAAAGAGAAAAAGGGTGTCCAAGCAAAAACTCTAATCACGTCCTTCATTAATGAAGCAAGTCTAACCACTTGCCATAAAAACAGTGAAAGACAGTGAACATTCAGTCGATTGCAAAGAGACTTTCAAGTGGACACTACACTGTCAGTCTCAATACAGTTTGCACTGTCAAAAGCATTCATCAGTATGACAGACAACCGCTGTCCATGTCCTAAACTTCCAGGTTAGATTTAACCCGACCAAAGGTGGTCGTCAAAAAGGCATATTCTTACAAATTAGTCCACTTTACTTTGTCTGTATGATAGCAAACAAACCTAAAGGGCTTCATAAAAAAAGAAATCATAAAATAATAACATATTGCCAGTTACCCCTCATTTTCCATGCAAACATTAAGATAGATATGTCACAGGCATTTTATTATTTAATTACAGATACATTTTTTCTTGTGGAAGGAAAAACAAAATAAGCCGAACTACGGTTCCAACATGGTGTGTTGCATGATGTCATATTTTCATTATTCTAAATACTGACGCTCTCCAAACTAAAGCAACCCGAACAACTTAGTGTAGCATGAAATGGCTGTCCACTACCATCGTGCAAAAGGATAATTTTAGAGCTCCATAAAAAAAACTTTTTTTGACTTTCTTGGAACGTTATTTTGGCGCATGACAGTAACAGCAGTATTTTAGACTGCATAAACATCCTTCTACTTGTTTGTAATGGGGAGGAGCCTGGGCAATTACCAAGCATCAGCAAACGTCTGCTAAATAAGTATGTGTCTGTTTAAGAACATAAAAAAATGTTAAATGAAATATTAACAGTATTTTTTTCCCCTCTGAAAATCCATATTTGTTTTCCTAAAAAAAAGTATACATGTGTGTGCAATGGTGTTGGTTATTTGAGTGCAGTTGTGCATGTCTGTCGCTGGAAGGGTGCCGGGATATGTCTGGGTGTGTGCATTAAGGTGCACAGGAGCTGGAACACAGAGTAACTAGATTGAAATGAGGATTTTAAACATTAAAAGCATAAACTCAGTTTAACAACAGGCTGTCTCAATGTCAGAAGAGCAGTGCACCGGTGGCAGCTACTACTGACATCACGCTAATTGTAGCTGAATAATTAATCCTCACTGTTTTGTGCATGAGTTCAACTCTGCCCTTGTACTCCAGGAGAATGGTGACTAATTGGAATTAGGATCATTTTGTTTAATGGACAATTATAATTTTACCTTTTCCAGTTTGGGTCATGTTTAAGGAGGCACAGTAGCCATAATTAGACTCAAGACCACAGAATATCAATTAATAACAATAACAGTATGAATTCAAATGTCTACTCTCAATGATATTGAAGCTAAATAATTAGTAGACATTAGGAGTTCATCCCATGAAAACAATATGCTGTGCATCTTTCCAAGTGAATAAGCCACGTGAAACTCCTGCTGTGGGATGTAAAGCACATGCCTGCCCTCTGCTGGACACTAATCTAAAGTAGTCTTTCGTCTTCTGAGGATGCAGAGCAGTGTGTTATAAAGCACGTTTTGAACTTGGTAGTTCACACAGGAAAGAGGGGGAAAAAAACAGCAAGAGTGTGTAGGCTGACAATATTTTTGATACTGCTTGCTTCAAAACTTGTGGTGCTGGCGACACAAAATGTCATGATGCTTTACAGCAAGTTCTGCCAAAAAGAAAACCTTGTCTCTATCAATAATAAAATCGAGCAACAATTTATTTACAGTTCCATGTTCCTCAACTGACCATTCTGACGGCCTGAAGATACGTTTCTCAAAGACAAATTTTAGGTATTTTTACCCGACTCCAATAGAGATTTGCTTTGCTCACATAACTTTGGGATAATGTTGAAAGCATGGACTTCACTATTAAAGAACCAAATGAAAATAGAAAATAGTCATGTACATTGTGCATTCCCATGGACCTCTGACTAAAACGTGGGGAAATTTAACCATCAGACTTCAAAACCAACCACAAACACCATGTGTTTTTTAAAGGCTGAGCCACATCCAGTGTTGGTGTATAGAGGGGACAGTCAACAATTTTAACATTCAACCTTCTAATTTCTGTGATTTAGTAAATTAATGTAAATGCATTGTTCTACCTATGAAGAACAAATTTCTGGATATAGTTTGAAATTGTTACGTTAAGGTAAATTTCCAAGTGACTGAGTGAGTGGTTCATCCGGATAATTCTCTTTACTGTTTCTTTTTGCGAGTTCGAGGCCACCCTGACAAATCAGATATGAGATTATATATGCAGCTTGAGATAACATGACATTTCTAATCATTTACCAGCATAAAAGGAGAAAACAAAATGTACAACTGAAAATGCTGCTCAGATGTATGACTGCAGCAGGAGATGGTGATACATCCTGCTTTTCATCAATGTGAGATACAGCTGTGGTTATCGGTCGTTAATGGTCCTTGTTATCTGCTTATACTTATCCAACCTGACACAACACATTGAGGTTTCGTTATTAGTGTATAGTTGACGCAAGCATTTCCATTTGAGTCAAAACCAGACTAACTTTGCACATAATTGATGTGTACAAATCTGTTCCATAATAAAGATAGAAGAGCAACATTTAACCATTTTAAATCGTTCATGTAACACATTTGGGAGACCCAGGGATTTGAGAGACCATGTTGCCATCTAGTGATTAATTCAGGAAAATCCTCTCTTACCCATAGGTTAGTTCATACTGCAAAAGGATCATTTCTCCTGCAATAACCAGTCTTCATCATCTCACTTTGTGGTAATGTAATGTTCCAAAGGGTTATTTAGAGATTCACTTTGAACTTGTGAATGCCTAAAATGCCCACACCATAGTTCACCTGTCAGAAATAGTGCTTACAATGCTGCTGCAGTTGAATCAACACCTCTGAAACTATTTTAGTAAAAATTGATCATAACTGTTACAAAGGAGAATTATCCCAGCATTTTTATTATATTTTCTTCATGGACACTCACCACAATATACACTACTCACAAAAAGTTAGTGATATTTCAGAATGCACCTAAATGCACTATAACCTTTACATTCAGGATTCAGACAGGATGTTGTCAGGGGAAGGTGTCGACTGAGCTCAGAGCGTCAGAGTGTCATCAGCAGGCTGGACAGAGACAAGGAGAGACTGGAAGAGTCACAGAAATGACATTCAAATATTCCTAACATTTTGTGGGTAGTGTACTTCATTTACACTTTAACTTTGAAGTTATAGAAGTAGCTATAGTCTGGTGAGCACATGTAATGTTATTTTTCTACAAGCCAGACAAGCTCAGTGACAGTGACACCACCACTTGGTGCCACTTCCTACCACAGTTACCGTGATCTCAACCTTTAGTCATATAAACAGAAAAAAAGCCATCCAGCATGTTCTACAGAGATCCTAGCTAATCATGATTGGTCAGACACTAACCAAGCCACAGTACTGTATTGCAGGCTTCACAAATTATTCTCAACAGTTAACAAGTAACATAATTTTACAAGGACATAACCACATTATTAATTCCAGTAAAAATCTCTCAAATAACAAAACTGCAACCCCAAATATCAGCAGAGTCATCCATTACAAAAACAAGGTGTTGTGTTGTCAGTGTTCATGTTAATAAAAGCCAGTATGAAAAAGATACTGTACACTTCCGTTTCTGAAGATTTCAGTAGTGTAGAAAATCAGTTCTGTTTGCGTGCTCAAATCAGCAATCAAATGTCAATAATCTAACAAATCCCCAAAAGCTTTGCAAGATAACAGATGAAAGTTGCGAAACAAGTTGCTTCATTCTAACAAGTCGGACTTTTTAAACCACGTTTCACACTCATACAGGCACAATATACAAAAGCAGACTAAGCATGTTTTGACAGACCCAACAGAGAGAAGCGATGGTAAGTCACAAAACTGATAATGATTATCTTGTTCTGGTATTTCCTCTAGTGTCCTTTTTTTTTTTCCACTTTCAACAAAGCACGAATAAGACCACAAGTCAAAGTAATCTTAGGGCACTATCTAGAGGCCAAACCGTGTCATTACATGTCTATCAGAACATGGCATAAAGAACATGTTGGCTGTGTTTTCAGGTGAAAAAAGATTTGTTAATTGAAGTATTCAAATAATATTGTGTACACTGAATAAGATCTAGATTTAGACACACATTAAATAATTATGTACAACACACACTGTATTCATTCCAGGTGTTTTTGTGCGTTGACAGTGCAGCTGACGTCTGACACAGAGTGAACCTAGGGCTGTCTGCCCCCTGATAGTCTGAGACCCTGGATAGAGCACTTTGTCCAGCTTGGCCCAGCAGTAACCTAGCCTTGAGCATGGTGCACTACACTGCGCTATCTCTGTTTGGAAAGGATCTTTGTGTTGTCTGAAAGGGGTTTGTTTCTGAAGGCTTTTTTTCCCCCAGACATCCACAGAGATGACTGAGACCCCAGTCTTACAAGAGGGAATATACACTACAAAACAAATTAATAAATGAGTCCCTGTATTTTTTTCAAGTTACTCGTCTATGGATGACCTGCAGCTTTGCCCATCATCCAAACACACAACAGCCTTTTAAAGCATTGAAAGTATTTCTCTTTTACTTCAGTGATATCTTTGTATAAAATTAAAAATCCAAACTCTTTGAAAATATTTGCGGAGAAGACGGGGTGTAAATAGCAGAAATGTTAGTTTTAGTGTACTGCTAAATAAATAACCTACCCAAAATGTCACATTCAGAAACTAATATTTGAAAATTATCAAGTTTAAAATAATGAATAGTTCAATTCAAACGAAATACAAGTCTGATATCACTTTGTCACAATGTAAATCTGAGAAAAATCCAAATCCACAAACAATAGAGTAGTGAAGACAACATACAAGACACAGGCACAAACCCCTGCTTATGTAATGGCAACTTCAGCAGCAGAGTAAGACCAGTGTGACCTGTAGGCCCAACACACAGGGCCCTCAGTAGCGACCACTGTAGCATTGAGCTCTCCAGTGCAGAACTCATTATGAGGCTATGCAACATCACCAGTGAGCATCAAAACAGGGCCACTCTGGCAATATCAACATCAACAGAAACACAGCACAGCAACTCTCTCCATCCAGCTCCATCAGTCCACTTCAAACCTGAATTAGGCCTAAAAACCCATCTGCACCTTCAATCACACATTAGACACCGATTCATTCAGCGCCAACAAATTTGCGCAGCTCATACAAATCAGCAAGAAACTTTATAAAAGCAAGCAGTCCTACCATAATCCAGGTGTCGGTCATCCCTCGTCATCCTCCGTCTGAACAGGTGCGACCATCTCCATAAAGTAATCCAGTTCATCCAAGAAACCAGACGTCCACACTTGGAAAAGCTTGAGCACACGTGGGATTATTGGAAACTAGGTAGCTGGTTGACCACGCTAGTCGTCCTTAGCATGATAGGAAATAGCTATGTTGACAGCTTTGTTGTTTTCCACCACAAAATTGTCCTCAGAGTTGTTCCTGACTTAGCGTGTCTTTCACCGTGTCAACTCCCTAGGCCACGTCCACCAACTCCACGGATGTGGACGTCCAATTCCATGCCGTCTGAAATTCCTTCTCGCTGAACCGAGCGCATTACTTCGCCAACAGAAGTAAAAATAAGACACTTATACCACATGATGGTCCTTATTTCATTAGGGGCTCACATACATTATCGATGGGAAGTAGTGTCTGGTGCCATGAAGAGGACAGGTAGGCCAGTTCTTTAGGGGTGTGGCAGGGCAGAGGTTCTCCTTAATAAAGGAAGTGGTAACACCTGCGCGTTGGCGTTTTCTTCTTTTACAAAAATGTTGTGTAATTGAGGTTAAAATCCTCCCCACACACACACACACACACAGACAGAAAAATTAAGTTC
>OMNW01025245.1:15007-28208 GCA_900303245.1 Selene dorsalis
AATTAATAATAAAAAAAATAATTATTTAGTTATTTAACTTAATAATGTTTGATCATTGTTGAGCATTTGATCGACTTTTAGCAGATAGCCTATAGTCTATGTGATATGAGAAGGTTGTTGTTGCTGAAGGAATAGTTTCTCTGTGCTCACCTTAAATCTCACTGTCTCACAGACAAGCAGGATATGAGATTATTTTTGTGAAATAGCCCACCACCTAGTCTGTAGCCACTATGCAACTTACATAACAGAGACTTGGAAACCTTTTAAGAGGAAACCAACAAGGCCAACGCTGAATACTGTGCTTGTGTGTGAAATTCTGTTAAAAGGTTTCTGTTGAGGCATAATTGAGATGATTCACCTTGTATAGGCTGTTGTGTCACTGTGCTCTTTTGAGAAAGTTTCCTTTGAACACTTTAACATTTATGTAGCCTAATTGTAAATGTATGAAGATTTTAGCCGGTGCATAGGTCATTGTGGTAGCCTACATAGTGCAATGACACTTGTCCCCTTTTTTCCACAAATCCAGCTGTGTCCTAATTCACACACTTCTATTCTTCCATTTACCCATTTGAGTGCTTCTGTGCATTCACACTGACACTGACACCAACATGCAGTGCACTATAAATACCTGACTAGTGAACTAAAAATAGCCAAAAAGATGAGTATAAAATTATGGGCATGCCACCCTCAATGGCTACATGAAGTGAGAGGAGGGGGACCACCAATGTTTTTTCTAAACAGTGAAAATAGTGGGTGGTACAGTGAACCAGTGGTGGTGGAATAAGAAGGATGTGTTCAGTGCAAATGGCCTAATGACATGAAGGGAACATAAAGAAATGTAACATTGATTTTTAAGTCATATGAGCAAAGCAGCCAGCAGATATTTAGGAGAGTGTCAATCATGGTCACATATTGTGATTGTCATATTGGGTGCATGCACAGCTGTGAGTGTATGTCTGAGCATAATAAGTGGGGCACAACATATCTAAAAGGAAGCACAGAAGGCAGAACCAGGCCTGAGGACCTCTAAATTAAGTGCAGAGTCACTGCTATGCAGAGTCATTTTCGTGACTTTCGTAACTTTAAGATGTGTGTGTGTGTTTGTGGTTTTGTTGTGTATATGACTTTATAATATTTACGTATGCAGTCAAAAAGCATATGGTACATTTTCCAAGCTAAAAGCATAGCTAACTGTTCTATATACAGCAGATGGCCAGACTGTCAGGCAAACTAGGTGGCTAAGTGTTATAGCTGACTTAACTAAGGAACAACTGAATGCTAATGTTACTTGCTTTTTATTATTGTGAATCTTAGTGAGCAGGTCTATCCATCAATATAAGTCTATGTATGTGACATGGCCTGCATTTACAGTATGTTAGTTGTGAATGATGCAGTAACTGTAACTGAACCCAAAATGCAAACAAGCAAAGGTGTATATGGAAAAAGGAAGGAAGCAACTTACAAAAAACAAGGATCCAAATAACAGGCAAGGATACAAAAATAATTTTTAAAAAAACATCAAAGAAGTTGAGAAAAGACTGGTGCACAACAAACAGGACAGAAAAATACAAACTGAAGATCAGAGGAATCCACATGATGACAACAGATGGACCGACAAAAATAAAGCAAAGTCAGAGACTTAAAATCATTCCAGTGAATGAGAAAATGTGTCCAAAATTTTAAAGGGCACTGTCCACACACTCATATTCCCTCATACTCATACACACATTTTCTTTTGTATATGTGTGTATATGTCCATGACATAGGACCGAGAATGCTGAATTGGTGAAGTGCATGTACAACAGCAGGCCCAACGAGGGGTTACCAGCAACATAGGTGGGAACTACAGATGGACAGAAGATCAACAACTTCCAAAATCAATATTGACCAAAAATCTGCTCAGTGCTCTAACATCAACAATAGTAGGAAGCTGCTAGCACAGCTGGAGATCGAGAGGCTCCAACATTATGGGGACACTACTGAAGAGCATGGGGAGATTGAGATCACCCTGGTAGAGAAGAGCAGTGATAGAGAACTACCTCGGATACCTCACACACGACAGCTTGTATCCACTGAGCTGAGGATGAAAAGATGTCAGTACAGCTCTACTTACTATCCCCATCATCAGAGAAACCAACAAACTTGCCACTGCAATAGACTCACAGCTCTGGCTGCTTGGCGGAAAGAGATACAACCGAGAAGCAGAGGCCAAGAGGATAAGTGGCCTATTTTCCAAAGACTGCACAACCCCAGTCTAGATGATGCAGTGTACTTTACTCTATGTACTCCACGTCGTTCAAACAGAAAGTATATATAATGTGTATATAATATGTTACAGTTATATCGTTCTTTTGTCTAGAAATGTACATAAAGTCTACTAGGGGAGTTTTAGGAAGTCAGGAGGACCAACAAAACATACTTGATGTTTGGGTTACCACAGGCCTTTCACACAGAAAAGGTCATAAGTCAGAAGAGGAAGAGGACAATTTTCACCCCAACTCTGACCCTGTCAACACCAAAATGGAAGGAGCATTAAACCTTGCTGTTTTCCTCCTCACCAACAAACTGCACACCAGGACCTATCCTGCTCCTTCGGTCTTATCAGTGTCATGGTCTTGTCCTGTCTTAGTGTGAAATTCTGCGAGTTTCGTCTTAGTGTCACTTCCTTTGTGCAGTTGAGTTGTTTCCTGTTTTATTTTGAAGTTAAGTGTCCTGTCTTCCTGTGTTCTCCCTCTCGTGATTACCCAATGTGTTTCACCTGTCTTGATTACACCACCTGTGTCTTTCCTTGTGTATTTAGCCTCAGTGTATCTATTTGTCTTTGTCTGAGCATCTGCATTTCAACCCTGTGCTGTGCCATTTTGTCACCTACCTGCAATAGTCTTGTCTGCATTTGGGTCCAGTTTCCCCCCCTCAACTACCTGACAATCAAAGTTTTTTTTTTTTTTTTTATCATCCTGGTATGATGTTTTGTATTGAATTTACATTGGGAATCAAAAAAACATTCCAAAAATCCAGTAGACTACAGGATAAGGAAACCAGAAGAGGTATCCTAACAAGTTCCATGTTGCTAGAAACAAACACAAACGGCAGTACATTTGAAAAAAAAAAGAAGGGTAATTTAATGATGAAAACTGATTCAAAACAGGAGAGGCACAACTAAAAATAACCTAAACACACAAGAACAAAAACCAGAAGCACCAAGAGACACTAAACTGATCAGGATCGCAGAAGAGACAAACTGATAGAAAAACACAGACTTAAATACACAAGGGATGCAGAGATGATTGGAAACAGGTAAAACACATTACACAATCACAACAAAAGGAAAAAGGGACAAAGGCAGGAAATAAACCAACTATGAGACACATACTGTAAGGGAAGTAAATTCAACATAAAACAGGATATCAACAAAAGTCCCAACATAAACAGTCAAAACAGTCCACATAACGTGTCCCTTCAGGGTGGATCATGACAGTTTTGGGGTTTTAGGACTCCTGCAGCACTCTTTCACACATGATCATATTTCATGAAAGGCAGATACGGAGGCAGGGTTGCAGTTATACATGTTGTACACAGCTTGTCTGTTGAGAACTATTGTACAAGAGTTTCACTACTCACTAATGTGTTAGTTGTGGCATTAATACAGATAATATCATATGGCCATCTCTTGTCATCATTCAAAAGAGAAGGGGGGCCATGGATGAGGATCCGTAGGTAAACGCACAAAGCAGGACATGGTCAGAGAGGAAGGGAAGACATCATCCATGGGTTCACCTCATAGTGAAGGACACAGCAAACTTGAGGTAGAGAATCTGGTCAACTGAGACCTGTATGAGCAGTAAGGTCACTGAGCATTGCAGCCAGCTGACCCTGTAAGAACCCCTGGACAAACAGAGCAAGAGCAGAGAGCCTCAGAACCAGGACGCTGCCTCAGCCTCTGCTGCCCAGCCCAAGCTCACCAAGCTGACTCTGGACCTGAAAACACTGGATAAGCACCTGTTCTCAACACTTAAGGCAGGGAAGAAGTACTAGAAACCAAGTAAGGCAAAGACAGAAATCAGCAATAGTCATTCCCCATCTGTAAAACATACCGTAAGCCTGTACAAAATCTGGGCAGTAAAAAATAATTAAATAATTACTTTGTTATACCATTTACATTCTTCACTTTTTTAATGAAGCCAGCTTTGCAATATTGACATTTGGAGACATTACACAAGTGTTTACTGCTGTAACCATGACAGTAAAGGTCCCAAAACCAAAGAACTGAGGGTCTTATTTCAACCCAAACCATAATCCTTCAAATCATAAAACTGATTTATTATTCAACAGTAATTTCTGACAGTTTTGAAAGGCACCAACTAATAATGATCTTGTATTTATAGGGGCGTCTGCTAGCAATCAGTTCTCTCATACTGTATTAAGGAACTGTAAAATCCATCCCACTAGTTCCTGGAACTAACACACCACAGCATTGAGTTTTGAATGCCAGAAAGTATGGTTGATCAAAACATGGGACAGTTTAGTTAAGGCTCCGGCTTGGCTTGGAAGTTCCATGGACGTCCAGAAATGTTTCTGCAGTGGAAAATGGCTACAAATTGCCAATAGATATTCTTTTGTTATGGGGCTCTGTCCACACCGTACCTGCCCCCCCCCCCAATTCATGCTGCTCAAACTCTATTATGCTTTGTGATGGAAACATAATCTCACGGCGCTAAGTACTAACACAAAGGCAATTTCTTTCTCAAAAATCCAGACAGAAAAGAAATGACAGGGAAATAACTGATAACCAGGGAGGGAGAGAGAGAAATGGTGAGCAAGAGCAGCAGCACCTAAACAAATGATTTTATGTGACTCCCCCTGCCAAGCTCAAGTGATTAGTGTGAATCATAGTTGGGAGAAATCCCACCGTGACACCACAATGGTGGACCTAAGAACTGTCAAAAAAAAAAAAAAAAAGTCCAGAAAGTGTTTAATGTCCTTGTCTTTTGACCTCTGAGTGTCTGTCATAGAGGGTGCACATGGCAACGTGAAGCTACTGCACATGGGGGTGAGGCTCGACCTCAAGGTTTTCTGGCAGAGAGATGTAAAGGAAAAATAAAGGAAAATGTGGTATTTGTATTACAAAAACCAAATGATCCTGATGTTTTTTTCATTTGATTCTCAGCAGCAGTGAAAGTAAAAGAAACCTTAGAAGTTAAAGCAAACAATTCCTACAGGCGTCTAAACTTTAGTTGATGACTTAGAAAAAGTCTGTCTGTACAAAAACAGTGTTGAAACAAATTGTTCTCAGCATAGACATAAACCCTGTGGAGCTGGTTTGGATGAGCTGGACATAAGGTGACAGCAAAGTAAAGTACAAATACTTTTTGAGGTGCTCTAAAACAAGCACACATACTCACCGTGTGCTTTATTAGGAACACTTTCTTATTAGTGCACTTATCCAATCAGCAAATCATGTGTCTAAAATCAGGCACAAATCGTCTCAGAGACTTTGACCATAAAATTATTGTCGGTGCCAGACTGTGAGTATTTGCTGTAACAGCTGATCTCCTGGGATTCGCACTGTCTCTTGGGTTCCCCTGAATGGTGAGAAAAAACAACAAACACCCAGAGGCAGTTGTACAGTTGGAAACACCTTGGTGATGAGAGAGGTCCGAGAAGGATGGCCTTGCTGGTTGGAGCTGACAGAAGGGCTACTGTAACTCAGATCTCGGAATACACATCTTGAGGATGAGGATGAGGAATCTTGAGGTGGATGAGCTACAACAGCAAAACAACATCGTCTCTCTCCAGTCTGCAAAGAACTAAGGCCTTTAATGTAGTCGCTTTTGGGACAAACCTTAGCTGCTTCCCATAGAGAGCTATGTCCTCCTCTACTGCAGTAATTATCTTGTTATCTCAACAAAACAAAGCTCAACCATGGATAGCCAATTACATTTTAATAACCTATGTTCTGTAACTTAAATGTAGTGCAACATATTGGTGTTGGTGTGAAAATGTTATGCTTGACAGGGACAGAACATACTTTAGTCATTAAAAAAGTAGTATGCTTGATTTAACTTCAGAGGAAAAGAGAAAAGAGAAAACAGTTAATGCAGCTGCAGTTGAAATTGTGCTTTAACCTAATGTGGGTGGCATAATACACAATTTGCTTGTTAGATTCTCTAGACATTTTGTATAGCAACATGTTGCTATACAGTCCCTCCACCCCTTTTTTTCTGTGGTGCTTCCTTTTTTATTTCCTCATATGGTGTGTATAGGAGAAGCTTGAAGTACCACTTGCATCTGTCACATCTAAAATAGAACACTGAGCAAGAAAAAATAAATGAATAAATAAATATAGCCTAGCACAGGAAACAGTGAAAGCAGATTCACATTGATGCAGCCATTAAAAAAAACTGCAAATTGCATTCTATTTTTTAGTTATATCGTATATATTTATTTATCATGTATTTGCAATTACCCTATAGGTTTTTATTACAATAAGCCCTACAGCACTTGCTTTGAGCCTGAATCACATGGCGTATTCACAGTGACATTTCATGTTGAAAGCTGATCGTGAGTCAGGCCTGCCTTTAACAAAAAACAGATTATAGACGGCCGAGACAATCAATCATGAGTGGCATAGCAAACGGCTGCATTTTCTAGCTCCTAACTTTGTAGGCCTTTAAATAAATAGTAAAAAGCTTTTGTTATGAAGAATGTTGATGTTTGTTGACTTGAACTGTGGTGGTGATAGTAATGGGATGACCGCTTTCAAGAGTGGACAGTGTGACAATGAGAAATTTGAGGTTAAGTTTTAAAAAGCCTGTTAATGGTAACCTCTGACAGACTTATTTCCAGTCGACTGCTGATCAGTGATTCCCATGAATGTAGCATCAGACAGGTGTGATCAGCTCAGAGTCTTGCTTATGGCTGGTATGGAGACTGAACTTGTCAGAATGGGTGACAGAATGAACTTTTTTTAGCATGCACCTGAGTGACAGCCATCTGAAAACATTGTAACAATGCAAGATATCTTCTTCCCTAAATCATTCTTAAGAATAGACCTGGTTAAAAAAAAAAAATCCCACGTAAAAAATGGTGCCGGTAATTCTCACATTCATATATATGATATAGCCAGCAAACAGTAGTTATTTGTGGATATTAAGGAAAGTTTAAAGTGTTAAAATTATGCAAATTGACACACGTGAAAAAAAAATGTAGGTAGGAAGCAGTATTTAGATTAAGTATAGAAATCACAATAAGAGGACATCGTACATTTCTGAGTTGAAATAATGCAATGTAACACTCTCATTGTGACTGGCCTCACGTGATTGTAGGTCAGTGATAGTTAAATCAACCTCACATGCAAACAGCCAGGCGAACACACCCCAGAATGAAGTTTAGGTAGTGTGCAGAGTAAACACAGAGAATTTCATACAGTATCTGTAAGGACTGGTTAGCAACATGGGTGGTAAACCACAGGAGTCCAGATGTCCTTCTCACAAGCTATGGTTGCAAAAGAACTGCATGAACAGATCATGTGTGAGTAAAGCAGTTTATAGCAGAGTGAAGCACTGCAGTGGCAGCAAGAGCACAGAGCTTGCAATGTGGATTGTTAAAGCCCCAAATGGTGGTGGTGGTGGTGGTGCAACTGGGAGGGGTTATTTCAAGCAAGGATGTCGAAACATCAATAGTAGTTTTTCGGTGCACTGAGTGTGTTTCTGTGGTCAAGTGAGGTATGACATGGTGAGCAGCAGAAGGATTAAACATTGTCTCTCCCTCATTCCCTGTGTTCGCCTCCATTTTCCTCTTCCTTGTATTTGTCCAGTCCTGGTTTTGTCTTTCTCCCTGCTGGTGTGTGTGAACGTGCTTCTCTGCAGGGAGTGGTTTCCTGATTCTGTTCCCACTAATTCACCTGAGCACCTGCGACTCATCAGCCAATCAACTCCACAACCTGCTGCAGTATTTAAACACTGGTTCCCTTCAGTCTCTCTTGTTGTACAGATGCTGTGCCCTCCTCTTTGAAATGCTGAAGCTTATATTGCTTGTGGTGCTCTACCATGGTTTCTCTGAATTTCTGATTTTTCACTCCATGCTCATCTCAATCCAGCCTCCAGCCAAGATACTGTTGCCAGTTTCCAGTTGTAACTTCTGAGCACACACTACAGTACCACTTCCTTGTTCCACTCCGTAAGCCTAAAATCCATCCATGCCACCCAAGCTTCAGTCTGGATCACAGCTTTTCATCTCCCCCAAGTTTATTAACTGACACCTGCCTCCTAGTCTGTATGTACTTTGGGTGTGAAATTTGCCTATAGTATAACAACTTGTTCAACTCATCTCCAGATAATAACCAACCAAATACAGAAATATTTCTATATTTGGGTGGTTATTATCTGGGAATTTTAGAGCAATATAAATCCAACTAATTGCAGAATCTTTAATCACACTCAAAATATGATACATTTAAAAGGAACCCTGTGGAGTTTTCTCTTAAGCAAATTGTTTACATTTGACGTTTCTAATTAGAATTTAATGTATGTGTCCTTGAGGCCAGCTGAATATATTTCCTTTATCGTCACTTTTTTTTTATGATGTGGTTTAACAATGAAATGAAATTGTTGAAACGACAGCATCAGTCATGCCCAAAAACCTATAATTATTGACATGGCAAAGCTCTTTAGAGTCCATTGTAGAGAGTACAGTGATATTATAGAGCCATAAAGTTAATAGGCTGAAGGGCAGGATGGTCGGGTGTGTCTATAACTTGTGGTACTTTGCTACAAGAGACCACTGTTTGCTTCCTGTTCCCACAGACAGTCAGCAGCAGTTTCTCTTAACCATGACCATGACTGTTCCACAACCTTAACAAAGTGTTCATTATTGTCACCATTATGATGAAGGTCCCTCAGCATTGACCTTCACCTTAAGTATTAATTTTATCTTGAGTGACCTCAAACAACCCATCCAAGGCTAAACCTCATCAAACCTTCACAACAGTGGTTGTGATGTGTAACTGTTTTTGAAGGCACCAGGAGAGGAAATAATCTTCAGAGCAGAAAACTCTAGATGATAAATAAATAAATAAATAAATAGATAAATAAATAGATAGATAGATAGATAGATAGATAGATAGATAGATAGATAGATAGATAGATAGATAGATAGATAGATAGATAGATAGATAGATAGATAGATAGATAGATAGATAGATAGATAGATAGATAGATAGATAGATAGATGTGTGTGTGTGTGTGTGTGTGTAAATGCATGTGGTTAAAAAAATGCAGGATACCTTAAGGTGAGCAGAAGTAAATTTGACTCGCTGAGATTCTATAAAAAAGCAAGTGCACTTTTCTTGTTTGCTCTGTATTAATGATACAATCTATATACATTATAAATAATTAATTGTATGTCAAGCTGTAAACTATGCTGAAGCATTAAATTAGCTTCAGAGCTCCAACCAATCTCATAGTGGTTGACAGCTGTGGCATTTGAGCCCATTAATTTTTGCATCCTCTGAATGAAATGTTTAGTAGTGCTGCAGTGACATGCTGTCTGCCTTAATGCAAACAATTAGGCTGTCCACACAGACATTTGTTCATGATTCAGATTTTTTTTACTCTGATGAACACATCATTTTACATACCAGAACAGAAGATCGCAACAACATAACACAACACATGTTATGGCTGTACAATGAATGGACACTACATTACAGAGAATGGATGGAGTTAAAATGAATCCGTGTTTGTCATGTCATTCAATGTAAGGTGAAAAATTGTGACTTGCTTTTCTTATGACAAATGAACATTTTTTCAGGGTATCCTTTTGAACAGCAGTGCTCCTCCAGTGAAGAAGTCAGTTGTGGTCAGAAGTGATGCAAAATGACGGAACGTCTCACTGCTACCTGTCACTACAAAAAATAGAAACTGCTCAACACTAATGACAGGCAGAGGAAATAACGCCTCTGTGGCTGCAGGAAAAGAAACTCTTCATTTCCCTTTTTCTAACAAATCCTTTACCTGCATTATTTAAACAATACATTGCTGTCAACAGCACATACATGGTGTCAAAAATGAACACCCACAGCATAATACAACATTTGGCCTGTATTGTGAAACGTGATCTGGGGATCTGTTGTGTTGTGATAGATTTATTTTTTCCTAATGGAGAGAGTCTGTAAGTAACTGTCTCCTAAACTGCTGTGGCTAACTGAAATCTATCCAGACAACACTTCCTGTTTTGCCATTTCCTCATTCCCTCCCTCATATCTACAGTTTAAGCTGCTTGTAATTTACAGAACAGGGCAAAGGTGCTCTCTGTTCTATAATGGAGACATGACAGTGTGGTTTTGAATGAAGCAGCATGATCTTGACTTTTGCAATGGTCTAAAACTGTTTTTGAATTTTGTCAGTGTTACTCATCAAGGAAAGTGCCATGTTCCCTTTTCCTCCCATTCAAGAACATTTCCCTTCTCGCCTTAATAAAACAGAGGGAAAAGTCTACAATGGCTTTCAAAGAAAGATTCATAATGGGAGCGCCATATAACATGCACTGTGAAGACCTTGGTGGACAGATGCATTACCTATCCTCTTACCAAAGACTTACACAATACCAGTCTTTGCCCTAAATCGTACCTAAACTTGCAATATCCTTGAAGCAAACAGCTCTTTGACAAAGGTCAGAAATTCCCTGCCTCTTGAGAAATCATCTCACTTGCAAGAACATTAAAAACAGGCAATATGAATATAATAACAAAACAGACACATACTGTACATACACACAATTCATTACTGAACAATCCCCATTGTCTGATATCCCAAGTCACAATGTATTTATAGAGGCCTGTGTCAACTGCACACTCAGCTGATATGAATTGTTAGTAAATGAAAAAAGAGAAAAAAAATCCAATGTGCATCCAAAGGTGTTGTGTTATCTTTGAACTTTAATACTTCCTGGTCTTGTGGGGAGTTTCATCCCCACAAGACCAACACATTTGTTGTGGGGGGATATTAATTTATTCTCAGCATATCTGTAGGGTCAGTAACTTCAACAACTTCTTTTTGGTCCAGAAAACGTCCTTGAGAATGAATATAATCAGTTATTATGCAAGTCATTCTGCACAGTGTTTTAAATTCTCTAAACTAAGTGTGATAGTGGAGCAGTCCACACCTCTGTTGTGATATCACTGTGGCCTCCTCAGTGTTTTCAACAAAAATGACATACTCAAGTTTTCTTTGGTATTTGTCTTTTACAATGGTGGCATTTATTTCTATTAAAACAGCATGGCGAGATGTAGCACACACACAAGCACACACACACACACACAAACACAAACACACAGAAACAGTTATGCTTCAAATCTAGTATGGCCTGGAGAACAGTTGCACCTCGTCTGCACTGAGCTCCTTCCCCCAGACACCACTATCAATAATGTGAAACAGGCAGAATTAGTTTTCATACACATGCTCCGAGACACTGAAGGGATTTTCAGAAAACCTCACTGTGTTGCATAGTTTCTTATAATTGGGATTTTAAGACTGTTTCAGTAAAATTGTAAGAGAGCAGTGATGGTGACTGAAGATTCCTTCCATCAGTGTTTAATATGAAAAAAAAGGAAAGGAGAGTTACATCATTTTCCATCATTTTTGTATAATTCTGCTGAATCTTTTTAAATTTAAATTCTCTATACTGCAAATTATACAAAAAAATAACACTGTAGATATTACTGCGAATAACAAAATAACAATTTCTTACACCTCTGGGAAGCAATTGCAATGAACAAGCCAGCGAGTCAGCTTAGTCATCTTTTTAACAGTTCAGTTTGAGCCACAAGCCACAAATAACCATCATGATGACACACACACACACACTTACACACACATACAATACACATAAAAATAACCCGCTTGTTGCTTTACTATGTGTATCTTTATCTATGGAGCACAACATTGATGATGTGGTAAAAACAGCTCAGCCATTGTCCATGTTAGATAACCTTGTTGTATTAGATGCAACAGGATGACTGTAAAAAAAAAGAAAGAAAGAAAAGAAAATAAAGAAAGAAAACCATGATCATGTAGGACCTACTTTTGTATGTAAAAAACATAATTGTATATAAAAAAATGTGAAAGTGTTGGTGATTTTGTGGTGATGCAGGTAAATGTCAGTGTGTCAGTACACAACTGTGAAGAAGCTTCCAGTGGGTCACCATTCACTATAAATAGTTCCAACTGATGCGTTCTGCATGTTTCCCAGTGAATCTAAATGAAAGTAGGGGGGCAGGTCCTCTTCTTGGCAGTGGAGTGGACAGGTAGAGCAGGACATAAAAAGAGATCTGTCTCAGTTAGTGCATGTGAACACCCAAGATATCATCTCCCTTTGAGTGGGTAGATTGCAACAGAGCTTCAAGAGGAGCAGGGCGCATGCAGACCATCAGGCTGTGCATGCTTAGCCGGGGACTAGTTTTTAGTGCTCCACTTGGGTCTGGGTAAACAGCACCGCCCCGATGGTTGTTTGTTTTAAGTGTGGAACGATCCATCGCAGAGCGCCGGGCTCGATTGACACTGTCTGCTGATCTGCTACTGCGGATTGCTCAGAATAACAAGGCTGCTCGCTAATTCCCGTCTATCGGGGCTTTCGGCGAAACACCGAGAGAGTAGGGTCCAAAAAAAGCCAACAAGGCAGGCAAGAACGCCGCGCCGCCGGAGTCCGCACCCCAGAATGGCTTCAGGAGACCTTTACGAGGTAGGATAAAACCATGTCCAAGAAAAATGCTCTGTAATATTGACGAATAATGGAATTAGGAAGTAAAGGGGAGGGCGTCGCGTATGTAAAAAAGCGGTGTCCTAAGCCCTTTAACAGGCGAAACTAACCCTTCTCAAGCTTTGCGAAGACAAGGTTGGTACATTTCTGCTCGTACTTTATGTCGCTTCTGATATACTTTGACGTAATTGTTGGCGACTGTAGTAAACAGATAAGATGTAATTCACGGGCTCAACTCCTCAGTGTGTCGCCGAGTTGAAAGTCGTGGTAAAGTGACAGCAGCGCTGAGCGGACGGACATGGTGAATAGCGACAGACGGAGTGATGATCCTGAAGGTGCGCATACATGCCAAAAGATATTTGGTCATCACAGCCTGTAACAGCGGTGTGGCTCGTTTTCTTTCTTTCTGTCTGTCTTTTTTTTTTTTTTTTTTTTTCAGCATGAG
>OMNW01025245.1:28228-50728 GCA_900303245.1 Selene dorsalis
TTTCTTTCTGTCTGTTTTTTTTTTTTTTTTTTTTTTGCACAGAAGCTGACAGCACCAGTTATTTATTTATTTATTGTATCGAGCCGTAGAAAGAAGTCAGTGTGAGCTTCTCTCGTGGTTCACGTGTGAATTTGTGAATTTCTGACTCTGACAGTGTGGGGCGTAAAAAGTTGCCCCAGATGGGTTGGCAGGAAGGTCACGCTGCCCTCGGGCACAACATCTCTCTCTGTAACCGGTGCCAGAATTTGCATGAAGCCTGGTTCCTACATCAGCTGCACTGAATCATTCACTTACTGTCATTAGCCTTTTGTTATGCTGACATGGTGTCATATGTTTCACTTCATGGTGGTGACAAGGGGAGAAGGGGGTAGATTTCAGTGTCTGGTGACTTCCAAGCACGAACAAACCAACAGATTCAGACTGAACAAGTTGTCATTTTTTATTTCTATTTCATTTTTTTTGAAGGGCTCAGTTTAAATGTCCCTGAACTGTATCCAATCCGACCACCATAAAACTTGGGGAACCCCTCATGAGTGTTGAAGTAGATAACATTATCTGCTCTCAGCACTGACAGACAGCGTAGAACATCAGTTAGAAGACAATATATTCAGTATGTGAAAAGCAACAAGTAACTACCTTTTCACAAACTGTTAGGCCCACTGGCTGTGATCATTTTGAATAACTATTACTACTCCTTAACATAACTTATTTGACACAAGTCCATATTTGACTATACCTCCCACCCCCATGTGCTCACATGTGGTCTTCGTGTTTATGTATTTTGGCTGTCCAGATGTCTTTCTTTCTTACAATATACTACAACACAGATTTTAACTGCATGTTTCTGCTTAATTAATTATGCGCCTTACATGCTGCGGAAAAAATATGACTGATTGTTTTATGGTGCATTCAAATTGTTCAGTAATTACTGAGTGGCGGGAGGGGGGGGGTGCACGCTGGCCTCATTTACACAAGTTGTAACTCCAAGATGTGTGAATGTAGTATAACATCAGTGGGGTAGTAGTGAGTAATGCTCTACTTTTGTTTTCACACTTGACTACCAGGTGGTTGTTTTCTGTTTGTTCCACGCAGGCTGTGGTTTTCATGTGAAATCTGCCTCAAGTGGCATGTACAGTCCACCTTTTTTCACTGGAAGTTGATTCATTATCTGATTTCTGACTGATTGCACTCAAATCGGTCACTGGTTTGTCATGGTTTATCATGGTTTATCACAAAATTATTATTATTATTCACAAAATTTGTTTGTACAAAATAGAATGTTGGCAGGCTTATGGCCTATTGACAGTCAGCTGAGTGTTTGGACTGCTCCCTTACTCACACATCAACAGCTCCAGATTTTTCTGGTCCTGCCTCGCTTTTACTGAAAGAATACTAAAAAAATAAGCGTTTTGATGTGAAGAATTTTCTATTCTTGGTTGGTAATCGTTTAGGAGGACTGTCTACATGTTGAGAGTGCCAGCGTCAATAAACTAGTTAATAATATCATGTAGAGGTGGTTTTGTATGATGTATTATGTAGAAGTGGTTTGTAAAGTTGAGGCAATAGGCCTGTTGTCAGTTGATGTCTCTGAGTATTTTCTTTGCTGTTAATGAATTTGACACATAGGACTCTGACAGCAGGGTTTGGTATTCATGTTTGAAAAAAGAGTTAAAGGAATACTGTAAACTATGCGTTCAACTTATTCAACCCTTGAGTTTTTTATTACTTGATGCTGTCACTCCTTACACAGTAGGGTCCCAATCATCTTCCACAGACTAAGCCAACCTCACAGGTTTTACACAAAAGAGGAACATCTTGACATCACGTTCACCTGGTGGATCCAGACTTTGGTCATTAGCCATATTTATAGCTCTCGAGTTAGTAATGTTATATTTTGGAAATAAGATTTGGGGGAGTCATGGAAGTGTAGCCTCGGCTTAAAGGCTTTGAAATTAGCAAGCAGTGACCTTAAAGACTCAGTGAGACAGGTTGAGACTTTTCTGGTTTATCTCAAAACTCAGAAAGAATGAAAGACTTTGCTTGTCAGAACTCAATATTCCAGTCTATAAGATGGTCAGATATCATGACATCAATCTATCTGAGGACTGTGGGAAAGCATTTTTGCAAGATTGTGGATAAAGGTCAAGCTGTGTACTGACTTTGTGAAGTGTAATGAGGTGGTGGGTGTGCTAGGAAAGAAGGGAACAATGTCAGTTTTACATCATAATTGAGAAAATAACAAGTTGGAGAGTGAATTTCCTCCCAATTCTGCATCAAATTCTGGCTTCCTCTTGGCTTGGCATGTATCCTTCAAAAGTTTGTATTTTCATCGATGAACAATGGCTGTGGCTTGCTGTTTTTTTTGGTTTGTTTGTTAGTTATTTTAAAAGTCAATTTTAAGTTGTTGTTTTTTGGGGGGTTTTTTTGCCGTTACATAGGAGTGAGTGGAGTGAGACACGAAACCTAGGGAAATAGAGAGAGGGAATGACACACAAGAAAAGGCCACTAGCCACTTTAAGCCCCATGGCCGGTACAACTAGGACTAAGCCTACATGGTACGTGCTCTAACAGGTGAGCCCCCATGGCACCCCCTGAATTTCATATTGTCATAAAAGATTGTAGAGGTGATAAGTTTTAATCTGTTTTGTTGCTGTCCTTAATGGTGATGATTACAAATAGTTGTGGATTACCTTACAATGCATTTTTACTTTTGCAAGTCCAAGTCTTTGGTCACAAATTCAAGTCAAGTTTCAAGCCTTTTGATACCAGTCCAAGTCACATATCTCTTAATGGTTGTAAAATGTGTTCTATCATCTGCTGAATGCCAATCTGTCAGCCTAGGACACTGCATTACCATATCTGAGGAATTCAAACCATGTACTGTATTATCATCACTCCTTTATCTAGTAAGTTATGCATGATAATAGGGGAGAGAATGATGTTCAGTCTGATTTGAAGTTAGACTGTAGAGTGGAGTGGTAAATAAAGCACTCTACATATTTTTTAATGTAATTAGTTGGATCTTTCTGTAATACAATTCTGTTGTTCTTAGCTACAGAGTACAGAGTACTTTAGCAGTTTAATTAGCATATTGATTTCTGTGGAAATGCTAGTAGAAAACAAAAAATATCCTGGTTCTTCTGGTAAATCAACTAGATTAGATTCCTGTTTTCTTTCACCTGATGCCTGTTCTGTAAAACTGGATTCACCGTTAGCTCTGGTCCTGAACTCACACTGCTGTTTCACACCTGTCTGTTGCTGTCTGGGACTGAGCCAAATGGAGTTTGCTGGGGAGGCAGACGTGATGAGGATGATGGCCACGCACAACCAGGGAGGACTGTAAAGACTACTCCATTGGGCTGATTACCATGACACCCCCCTATCGATTACTCTGTCTCTCTGTCTTTTTCTTTCACGTCCTTGCAACCCAGCAACAAGTGTGGCTCGTCAAGAATGAATCTTCCCATATTGATTTTGATTGATGTTGATTTTTATATTCCGCTATGTAGCCAAGGGGTGGGAAGTGTCCATTGTTCCACACTCAACTTTTCGACTGTTACGAGTGCACCATCCAGGGACTTAACAGTACACTGCATTTTGCTATACTTGTCAGTGTGAACGCACTTACATACTCAAAATAGTTAGTGTATTTATTCCAGATCTGGGGCATTATCCTGTGCTTACAAATAAACACAACCGATAACTCCTTGGTGGGGGGAATGAAATAAAGATTTTTCACGATTTCCAAATCTTGATTGCAGCTTTGATTCCCCCCATACAAATGCACACACACAAGCCATAACTCCATAGAGTCAGTGGACATGCACTAGTTTAAACGGACTAACGAGGTGACAGACCTGTGGTGTGAATGTGTTCATTTAAAAGGTGAAAGTTATATATATATAAATATATGTATTTGACAGTAATGACGTTTGCCTACTAATGTTGTGAGCACTGAGCTCACATCATGAGCTGTCACTATGTTAGCCTTAACAAGCTAAAGTTAGCCTTTGTGAATGTTGTGTAAAGGACCAGCTGCTGCAGATCACAAACAATACGTGTAACAATTTTGAACATGAACATTTTATTATCATGTTGATGATATGATTCAAGTGATTTACGATCAGTCACCCTGGATGCAGATGCGTAGACCATTGAGGTGTTTCTCCATTTGAAATGATCTGTAAGTGTCTATGACGTCTATATTTTGTCTCTGTATAGTGCGTCATATTGAATATTGCCATTCAGCAGTCGTGCCATGTTTTTTTTCCCTACAAGTCATGTCCGGCCTGTTGCTCATCCTGCACTTGGTGCTGCCACTCTATGTGTTGTTGTTATTGTTTACTGTTTACTGTGCCTGGCTGTTTACAGTGACTGCCTTCCTCTTGAAGAGTTCAATGTCAGACTAGAATGCTTGTAGGGTTATTATTGTGCCCGTGTCAGTCCCAGTAAAATCACTCTGCAAGCACCCATGACATCCATGGCACTTACAGTACTGTAGAAAGAAAGAAAGGAAGAAAGAAAGAAAGAAAGAAAGAAAGAAAGAAAGAAAGAAAGAAAGAAAGAAAGAAAGAAAGAAAGAAAGAAAGAAAGAAAGAAAGAAATTTTAAATGTGTTACTATAATCAGGTCAAAATCTTTCCTTTACACCTGAACACCTGCAACACTACCAACATTCCCAGCAGCCTTTCTTCTAAGTGCTAATTAGCAAATGATAGCAGGCTACCATGTTAACAAAAGTGAGCTAACGTGATGGTATCAGTGTTACTAAACATTGTCACTGGAAGCATGATAGCGTACTAACATTAGCATTCACTTCAAAGCACTGTTACGCATGAGTACAGCAGAACAGAGCGGCTAACATGGACTCTAAGGGGCAGATTTACTGAAAGAATAACATTGTGTAAATGTTCTTTGTGGTTCACATTGAGTTTGTGGCCTCAATCTGCACATATTCTACTTGTTATAAACTAAGACAGCATTTTATCACACAGTCAGCTCTCAATCCAGCCCCTCAGGCAGATAGCTCATAGGCACAGTTCAGAGGTCAGATTTCTATGAGGTCACTCAGCTCAGAAAAGAAATCGTAATGCACACTCAGCATGACTGATTGGTGTAGTCTCCTGCACCTGTAACCACATCCAAAAGTGATGTCATCTGTCTTGACATCCCAGAAAAGCCCTCTTTGCTCTTCTCTATGTTTTTGGTTGGAAGATGCTGAGAAGGAATTTGGCAGCTGAAGGAGGATATGCCCACCTCCACTCTTTCAGCTCAAGCTTAAAGCTCTAAGTGTTACTAAACCTCTCTGGTCTGTGTATACAACTTGGCCCTTCTATCTACCTCCTCCACTCTCTTTCTCCTTCTGTGTCTGTTTCTGCTCTGCTGTGGTTAAGTACGACATTGTCAGGGACAGTGAGCAGTCAGATCTCTTCATTTCAGTGCCACCCCTACAGCTCAGCCATCAAAGGCTGTTTACTCCTGTTAATGCTCAGAACATCAGAGAGCATGAAAGGCTGTTATTACCACAGCAGCATTGAACTCTGAAACTTTTCAACTATCCTCCATTTTCTCTTGGCAACAAATTGAATCAAAGGCAACTGGACTTGTATTTGTCTAGGAAGACGTTTCGCCTCTTATCCAAGGGGCTTCATCAGTTCGCAACGCATCGGTCTGACTATTTGTTGCCCAGAGATAATGATGACCTGGATGAATGAGAATATCCATAGACATATCCTCCATTTTTGGCTCATCAAACAGTAGGCGAGGGCAGTGCACCTCCATTGTCTACTTAAGTGAATATTCGTAAATCCCCTGTCTGGAAAGGGATGTATATGCTTGAGCTTGTTAATTTTCATGCTGTGTACTTTTTATATGAACAAGAGGTTATTGATTAACTTCCATTCATTTTACATAAAGCTTGATTTATAGCAGATGGAAGGGGTTTATGAGAGTCCTGGATGTATTTGGTTTAGGTTTTGGATGTATCCATGGACAACAACAGACACGACACATATGTGAACATGGCTGTTTCATTCACTGTCACTGTGGTGACTGATAAGAATTGAAACAGGTCTGGGGCCTTTCTGTGTGGAGTTTGCATGTTCTCCCTTTGCCCCACTGTCCATGCACAGTAGCTTGATAGGCAACCCTGCATTGCTCATCTCAGTATGTTGGCCCTGTCATGCCTGATTGACAACCTGTCCAGGGTGTATCCCCCCCCCATCAGCTGGGGTTGGTCCAGCCCCTTGTGATATATGAATAAGCAGTATAGCTAATGGATGGATGGAAATGTGTGTTCCTGAGTATGGACCATTAACCACTTCTTTAATAGCCTTAATTTTGTCCTTACTGCTCATTCTCTGCTTGCATCAAAAACACAAGCAAATTGACCCTTCACAGTTTTTGCTTGTGTTGTCTTGGTGGTAGCTGTAGTTAAAATTTTTGAGGAGCTGTACATTTGCTGCCGCATCTATAAGGCTCTGCAGCTCTTCTTTGTTCCTATAAACCCAGCTTTACAATAGCCAATTAGCAGAGGTTACAGTGACGGGCATTCTCATGGCATCTGTGAAGTAGGAAAGTTAACAGTTATATAAAGCTGATACACCCAGATAAAAGAAAGCCAATAAACAAGCAGCCACAAGTTTTTCCTCTCACCAAACACGAAATTGATCTTTGTATTGTTACAATTGCAAGGACCACTTAAGTGCACATTAGAAGACATAGTGCTGGAAGTAGCAAAAGCTATATGAAATGTATCTCCAACATGTGTTGTTGTATATTCCATCCTACTACCAAGCTACTTCCTTTTTCTATGTTCATTTTGATGTCTGTTTCCAGAGCAACAATTGTTCACCAAACAGGACTAGTCACATTGTTATCTCTGCAGTAGCTTATAGTCTTAATGTGGCAGTAGGGAGGTATTGTGTCCATCTATAGTTAATGGGAGTGATAGGTATTGAGGCCAGTCAATACAATGGTGTAGGTGCATGACACATTATCATTATCATTGTTAACAGTGTGACTACACAACAGAGAATGTCCTCAGAGGAAATTGTTCCTGAAGGGCTTTGTTTGTGGCCAACTGGATTGAGCATTGTTTCAGATGGGAGATGCTGAATGAAGATAATATAATTAAAAAAAAACACATTATGTGCTGTAATCCTTTACCTTATTCATCAACAACTATGGAGTGTAAGTCCAGCAGATTGTGGTCTGGAAGTGCCCCGTTAAGACAAAAATAATGCAGTAATCATTGATGGGCTGGTGAAGTTCTACTTTAAAAAGCACATGCAAATTTGCCAGTCTGTTTCCAATGTATTTTCTCTATTGCCAGAGATGATAGCGATCTTTCTGCACTGAGGAGCAGCTTTGATTGTCAGAGGAACTGCCACTGGTTGTTTCACAAAGTGTCCTCTCATAGTAGCATTATGCTATGCTACTATATTATTCTTTTCTTTTCTTTTCTTTTCTTTTCTTTTCTTTTCTTTTCTTTTCTTTTCTTTTCTTTTCTTTTCTTTTTGGAAGCTCAGCTATAGACACAATGTTTTACATACTATCACCTTATAAAATCATTAAGATTAACAGTGAGAACATTATTTCATTCATTTGGAGTCCTGTTACTGACCCCCTGGTAAGTTCACATTCACTCTTCTTTAGCTACTCTCTTTTTTGTATTTAATGGCTCGTTGCCTTCTAAATGCTCTCCTGTAATCACCTGGTGCCGAGCTTTTTTAGCTGAAAACAGGTGCATGTTGTGGTTGAAAACAGGAGACAGAAGTGAGACTGAACCAAAAGAGTAAAGACACTGGCTGCTAACAAAAAGAACAGCAGGTTCAGTGCTTTGAATGACCCATTTCACATTAACAAACAGGTTTAGGTTAAGTCCTGAGTTTTACCCCGTTAGCCTATCTTAAATATTTATTTAGAATAGAAATAATGTTTCTTGAATTACATTTTATTGCATTGTGTAGGGGAGGAAATATTTTGAGACATCAATCAATTATCTCCCCAATACGTATTCTGTCCTTCCGGTGTTGAGGTGAGATTTGGCCAAAGTAAAGTATTTAATTTATTCAATCTGACTCTCCATTTAATTAAAGAAACCTTTACCATTAAATATCATTAGGTATTAATAGTTAACCAGTAATCAGGAATATAAGCCTTTTAGAAATTCTATTCTGCTATGAAGAAATCTGACATCATTCTTAGTTCAGGGATAGCAGATATAGGTTAAAAACCACTCAGTGACCTTCTTAACATGGAAGAACAGCCCTGATGCCTGGGTTGAAGTATTCAGAGGTTTTAGAGCATGATACTCAATCTTGTCTGTCCAACCCAGCGGTTAAGGGTATGAATAGCGCCCAGTGAAACTTACCATATAACTAAAGTCTTTGGGATACAATATTTAACTAGTCCCTATCTTAGTTCAGGGATGGCAGCTATAGACTTAAACTATCCAGTGACCTTCTCAACATAGAAGAACAGCTCTGACACCTGGGTTGAGATATTCAGAGGTTATAGAACATACGTAAATAATTACAGAACATGATACTCAATATTTTCTATTCAACTCAGAGGTTAAGGGTATGAGTGTTACCAAGTGAAACTTACCATATAACTAGAGACCTAATAGGTATCTGATGACAGATCCTTCACTACTAGAATAAAATCTCAACAAGGCAGTATTAGAAATGAGTGGCTAACATACTGGTTTATTGCGATATACAAAGTGAACAAACTATAGCCAATAGTAACAATACTTGAGAAACAGATATTGTAACACACTCAACGTGTGGGAGCTCTGGTAGGCAGATCAACTCAAAGGTTGGGTCCTTTCTCTTTCCCTCAAATACCCAACCTAAACACAGGCACTTCTAAATCACATATCAGTAGGAATTTGCATGGAGACACCACTCACATCTGGGGACCTATGATCATCAGGGGGTATTTCACATGACAGTGAACTACTTAAACCTTTGTACTTCACACTGAGAAGTGAGAAGAGACACAGTCATCAAATGATTAAATTCAGACATAGGAGATTGATTCAATTACAAATAATCAAAGACAAATACATACAAAAGTGTTTCTTCCAGTTTGGGGAAAATGTCCATTGTTTCAGGGATGAGAGTTGAGGGTAGTGTTAAACTGTCTTTCAGTTGTTTAAGAGGGAAATAGTGCCTTGTTAACAGTTGTACGTTCAAAGTGTAACTAGGATGTAGCAATGCAAGATGCAATGCAATTTTGTATTGGGTTTGGTTAATTACAAATATGTTTTTTATATAATCTATATGACTCACTGTGAATTAAAATGTAGTTTGAGTTATCAATATTAACATGAGGCAGCTGGTCATTGCGTTGAGCTGAATGTTTTTAGGATCTGTGTTGGCACTGTTGGTTTTGTCATTTCATTGGACTGGAGTGTTGCAATTTGTTGGACATGGTGGGCTGTTCTGGCATGATGGGGTGGGTGGTATTACATCCACACCAAGCAAGATTTTCTCTGTGTTTCAGCCCCCAGCCCACTCTCAAACGACATTTTTCTCTGCCAAAACTGGAGATTTTCTGGTTTGGTTGGAGCGTACAAATCATAAAACAGCTTGGTGTTTCAGTGTGGGGAAAACTGACCTTTTCTCAAAACAGTGATGTAAGCTGCCCAGTGAGGGTCGAGGTCTGTGTATAGCAGTAAAGTTAAGATGACAGTTTTTAGTTGCCGCTAACCCTGTCTGTGATCGTTCACTTCAAATGTCAGTATAGGTGAACACACGTCCTGTATTTATTCCCATCTTTGTCAGATGATGTCATGTCCATAAAATAACCATTTGCTCAGCTGGTCAAATGTCAGAGTATGTTCATGCTTCCAATAGTGTTTCCACCTGTTATAACTGCGTTGTCACTCCCACCCACCAGATGTTGACTGTGATTTGCTGTTTTGCTGTTTTTCCTAAATTGAAAAGAGGGTGAACAAGAACAGATTTTACTGTTCTGTATTGATCAGGTGTTTCACTCTGGGTTGAGATCTGTTCAACACTGATCTGTAAATACATTCCACAAGAAAATAGTGGTTTCAAAATTGCATGGCTTCATGTAGATGTAATCTTACCGCTGCTGCTCCTGATGGGTTATTATAATTTATACACTGCATATGATGTGAACCATACCCTATGTGATGCTCCACATTCACCTTCTCCGCACCTAATGTATAAGCATCAAGTGTTTCTAAACCTCTAGGGTCTGTACACAAGTTCACCCTATACTTTTCCTCTCCGTATTATCTTTTTTTTTTTTGCATGTGTACCTGCGATGCTGTTCAGTGTGACATTGTCTGGGGCTGTAAGCAACCTAATCATCTGTTCATTTCTGTGACACCCCTACGGCTCTCCCATCAAAGGCTGTTTACTCCTGTTAATGTGTGCAGCACATCTGAGAACATGATGAGCGGTTATTACCACAGCTGCTCTAATGCCTCCGATGAAACCTTCCAACCATTTTCCATCAGTCTCACGGCGCAGAACCATGCTACCCCCCAAATGTCCTATGAGTATTATTTAACATACTCTCTTTCTTGTCTTTTGCTGTATGCTTTAGGTCTTGAAGACCAAAAAGCTGCCTTTAGAATTTGTTACTCTAAGAGGCTGGTGTAAAATCTGAGGGGCTCTACATGATGCCTGAGGATGTCACTTTTATAGCACAAGTCATATGGTTGTCAGCATAAATGTTTCCCCATGACAGGAAGTAATAAGAAACCCTATGTATAAACGTCTAAATAAAATTTGCATGTCTTATATGTCTGAGATGTGATAATGGTGCAGATGTTTGCATGCACCGTGCCTGGGTGATGCTGACAGATTCTACTGTAGTGTTTTACTGTGATGTGTGTGTTTTTTTTTTTTATGTGATTGTGCTCCGTGACTCACGTTCATAAATAATAGCAGCACATACACACACAACCACACACATATACATATAGGTTTGAGTGTGAATCTAAAGAAGAAGATGACTAAAATAGAACATCCTGGTTGTACATCAAAGCCCCCACACACACACACACACACTCACACACACACTCTTTTTTTTAAACAACACTCAAATCTGGCAAATTTAAAATCAGACTTATTTGGAGTTAAGATACCCAGGGTCAGTTGATACTCAATAATAAGCCCAGCTTCTGAAGCAATATCACAGGTATTTCAGCATTTCAGTGGGGTCACTGTACTTTCTCAAATTTTGGAGCATGAACAGCTTAATGCCAAGAAGAGAAGAGGACCTGAATTGTTAATTAGTCACATACACATTGTGTGAATGTGAATGTGTGGATTATGTCGCTGGCCTGTTGTTTGTGCAACAATAACAGTAGCTCACTTTTTAAGATGAATCATATTTTGGTTTTATACAGTATATAATGTATGCGTCATCTTCACACAATGCTCAAAGAGGAAGATAAAATCAACACACAGATGCCACTGTTTTCCTCCACTACGTGTGATGTCTTAAGTTCATCTGGCTGTTTCTCATTTCATATATCTTATTGTTTTAACTACAGTTTTGTGTTGTGTCTGACCACTGTCACTTTTCACTCTGGTATTATGCAACTACTGTTTGTAATTAAGCACTTGTGTCAATAGTTAAATGAACTGGTACTTTGGGATTGCCGTTGGGCATATATAATTAGAAAATATGCAGGTTTTCAAGTGTTGGTTTGACCTCTAAATGCCAATGATTAAGGTTTTTTTCCCCACAGCAGCCTGCAGCACATCTTAGCTTAACTTTGGTCTTTTAATGTTTCCTCTCCTGGGAAAAAGTCCTTATCTTAAACTTCATAAAATGTACCTTTTTGTTTTAAGATTTGCCACAACCTGGCAGTGACAAAGTAAAGCAGTTAATCCTTTGTGAAACACAAATGTGCTCAATCAAAGAACATGTGCATATCAGGTTTTAATGTTTTTGTTATATTGTAAATTTCACTTTTATGGATGCCAGACCCAGAATGTAGACATCCAGCAAAATAGAAAAGAGAATCATAGATTGATGTCTGTTTCATTATATTCCAGACTGGCATCATTCTGACCTGTTTTATAAAAGCAAATGTGACCGATTTAGTTTTGTAAAAACTAAATGTATTTATGTTTATAAAATCTAAGAAGATCCATGCTACCAAAAATATCTAAAGAAAACAAACATGCTCACTATCATCTATGTTTGAAGACACAGCAGCAGCATTTGTTAAAAATATAAAAGCTAAATTGGCTTTTATTATCGTTTCATATTTTTAGTATTGACATTTTAGATTTTCTTTTGTTGTTTTTTTTTCTTCTTTGTTTGTTAATTTTTTTTTAATTTCTAAAGCAGGTTTGCAAAATAGTGAGTCTACATACCAGAATTTCTACAGTCAGTAAAGCTGGCCTGTCAATGTGTGTGTTGCCTGCAGGTGGAGCGGATCGTGGACAAGAGGCGGAACAAGAAGGGTAAGTGGGAATACCTGATCAGGTGGAAAGGATATGGAAGTAAGGAGGACACATGGGAGCCAGAGCACCACCTACTGCACTGCGAGGAATTCATTGACCAGTTCAACAGCTTGAGACTGCAATCACACAAGCGGCCCAAAGCTCCAAAGAATCGTGGGGAGTCGCTCCTCGCCGGTCACCCATCTGCTTCAGAAAACTCCAGAGCGAGGTCTGAGTCACGGAAAAAGAAAAGGACTTGTGGCCCAGCTGTGGGGGTTAGGGTAGGAGCAGTTCTGGGGATTGGAGGTGGAGGGTCCGGTACCACTCAGAAACAAAGGAAGGTGGGTGTAGGACCTGGGAAACATAGTTTAGAGGACAGAATGAGCAAACCCGTGACATACAAGGCTCCTCCACCAGGGGCGCCTCACTTCGTTCCCCCTGTAAGGGTTCCTCATAATGGACTCCAGAATGGGGAGACGGAGCCTCTCGTGTACAGGGCAGCAGCAAGGCCACACAGACTGTCCTCAGACAAATTGGATGGAGAACTGGGAGACATGGATACCACTGGACAGCACTACACCACTGACCTTGGTAAGACAATCTGATAACAATATAAAAATCCTGGCACAAACCACCAGACACACCGTGTGATGTGTTTACTCACAGGCTTGGATGAGGATTGCTTTTTTTTCAACTGTTGTCTTTTTAAAACAATTAAGTTCAGAAAACATTAATTGATTGTCAAGTGTGTCTGACTGGCCTGTTTATAGGGCAAAAGATTGAAATGAAAGTGATTGAGCAAAATTTTTGCTGAACCTTGGTCACTCTGGCCACAGTCACAGGAAATGTTAAATGACAAAATGACATGCAGTAGCAGAAGTCAGCAAAATGATGCAAAACTGGCACAACAGTACAGACCCAAAACATACTGAAAAGGTAAACCAAGAGACAAGGAAAGGATCACTATCCAAGGCCCAAGTTAGGCACTGACTTCGGCCAGTTGAGCATCTTTCTCACTCACTGAAAACAACAGCAAAAGGAAGAAAGATCCACAAACCAGCAGCAACTGGACATGGCTGCAGTAAAGGCCTGGCAAGCCTCTCAAGAGAGGAAACATATGGTGCAGTCTATGAGTTCCAAACTTAAGGCAGTCATTATGTGCTAAGGATTTTCATCCAAGTATTAATAATGATATTAATCATTGTTTCTTGGAGCCTCAGAAAATGGATTGGCTGTATGTGAATGGTTGCAGTTCCTAAATCGTTGCAGTGCTTTTGTGAAACCCTTTGATTTAAAACTGAAATTCTTTAATGACATCTTGATAGCTTTGTTTTGTGGCATTGAGGCAGACTTAAAAGAAAAGAAAAAAAAGCACAACAATATTGTTCTTGTTTTGTCAGTATGGAGTATCGAGTGTAGATTTATTAGGGAAAATATGAATTTAAATGACTTCATCATCAGGTTGCAACACAACAGAACGCCAAAAAATTGAATCTGAACTCTTGTTGAATGTACTATGTCTTTGATATAGCGTCTGTATCACAATTCTTTTCAACTTATTAGCCGTCATATAGGCCCAAATTGATATATCTCTGGCAGAGAACTCTGCTGACACACAGCTCATAAAGCTCCTACTATGGTTCTTTACTACAGGAACAGCTGATAACACCTTTGAGTTTCAGTCCTGGGTCACAGTCCAGGGCCTGCACCGCAAAAGTTAATCATTACATATGTTTTTCTAAAAGTCATTTTGGCTTATTTAACAGAAAGTCTACAACAGAACGGTTGGGTTTTTTCCTATGTTTGAATAACATACTTTGTCAGCAGTAGAATCGGTATGGAGTACACCTGTTCTTCTACACCTATTCATGCTTATGTTATGAACATGCTGTGTGGTCTGTCTGACTAGTAGGTATTGCCCCATTCCATAATTTCAACCATGTTATTAACTGTACTTAAGGTCCAACTGATGGTTGAAGTTTGGGCGTTTATGTATATTTAAGTGCTCTATTGCCAATCCTAGCACAAGAATGTGAACTTGAACATTGGAAAACTGGACAATTTGCTCATATGGAATCTGAACTCATTTCAAAACACTTAATTTAATTAGTGATGGTGAGCCGAGAGCTTGTCTATATGAGAAGATGAGGGTTGCCAGCCTAACCTGATGGTTACTGATGGCTATTAGTCTGGCATCTATTATGGTTCCTAATCTTCTAATCCTTGAAAGACTACCCCACTCACCTCATTCAGCACCCTCAGCTCCACCCATTAACCCACTACTGTGGCAGACGGTGTCCCTGATACTCAACTAACAGCAAGATAAGCACACACATCATAAGAATAAAATCAGATCTACAATAGATGAGTGTGAACAATTAATTGCACTAAGATGGTGCCGAATCAAGATGCTTGAATTGCTTGGCTGAATTTCATTCAAAGCATGTCATCAGTAGGTTGGAATTAATGCTTCTAGTCATGATCACCTGTGGTTAATACTCTGGTGTCTGCAGTTGAGAGTAGCACAGTGTGATGTGTGTAATGCAGTCCCGCCTCCCACCTGGTTCGCAGCAGCAGTGTGCAACTGGCCTTAAAAACAAAAAACAGCACGTCGGCCTTGTGGAACTTTTACTAAGTGTGTGAGACTGATATAACATATGCCATCTGCAGTCGTAGATCTGTTTACCTTCTCTTTAGAATATAAATGAAACAGGCTCTTAATGTGAATCACTGTTAATTTAGTTGTTGTATGGTGGGTCTGAGTTCGAGAAAGCTGAGAAGGATTCTTGTTACTTTAGCTAATGATGCTAAATAAGTCTTTATGACATGTAAATGTAACATCTCTATTTATGATTGCACAGATGACTAAACAATTTTTTTGACTAGACCACAACAGTGGGGTCAGCGCTATTATTGTGTGTATGGTAGTGATTGCTCAGCAGACGGTTGCACCGCAGCCTGCTGAGCCACTCTGGTTTCCTGGCTGCTTGGGAACTGCAGGGAAGTGGGGGGGTGCTTCCCATACACTGAGCCTCGCCTCCATCAAAGCAAATAAACTGTCATTACATGTGTCCTGATTCTTGAAGGAGGCGGAGGAATATCTGAACATAAGACATAGTGAGCTGAGGCTGCAGGAGAGAAGTGATTGATAACAAGGCTTCATACTTACTGCTAAATGCCAATATCAAACTGAGGGAGTTGGAAATAAAGACCTGTCCCTTGATCTCTCTGACTGAAGTAAAAGCAACAACCTGAAAAGAAAGATAGTCTGTCTCTATAAGTAAGGACAGCAGAAATCGCAGCACAGTCTACATCGTTCATTTATGTGTGGACATTTTGTCAGATGACATCAGTTATAGGCATTGTTGGGCAGTAGCGGTGTTACAAGTAGCGGCATTACTAGTTTAACTACATTTCTCAGTAGCATAGTTGTAACGTCGCTGTTTTCTACATCAAGTATCTTCTCAGTAGTGAAGCTATTTTACTGATCAAGTAACGTGGTCGAGTTCACAGAAGCTACATTTACCCAGACATTTCTAAACTTTCAATGCAGCATTTCCATGTGATATCACGTGTCTATCCTTCTGCTGATGTCCATGTCTGCTGCAGCAGGGCGCATCAATAGGCGCATCAATGGGTGCATCGTGCAGCAGGTGACAGAGGAGGGGGGGGGAGTGTACTGCCAGGTCATCTCGTGAATCGCCATGGCTATATGACAAGTTTATGTTTCCAATCGAGTCCTCAGAGAATAATTACACGTTCTGATGCTCACTCTGCAACCCAGGATGAAGCTGCTCTCATCGTCCAAGACGTCAAACATGAATTTTAAGGACACACGTTCACATTCCGATATTTTCACGCAGATAACGCAACAATCGGCAGCTAGGCTAATCATCACAATTCAGTCATCATGCATCAAACAAGTGTGTGTGTGTGGGTGGGTGGGGCATTTAGGCAGGAAGAGGTAGGAAAAATGAGAAGACAGGAGAAGCTAAAGAAGTATAACTTTGGTTACTCAGATTTTTTTTTTTTTAACATTTTTTGCCCATCTGTTTGTCTTACAATTTTCTAGCAATGGCTTGGGATGAAGTTGGTTCGATGAAAACAAAAAAGGGCTTTGATGTAGTTAAGCTACTTTTGTCAATTTATTGTGGCTTAGCTTGCCACATTTCTCTGGTGGGTAGCTTCAGTGTAGTGAAGCTTCATTTTATGTATGTAGAATAACTTGGAGCTTAGCTCACTACATTTTCCAAGTAGCTTGCCCAACGCTGGTTATAAGACTGGTATTTGATGATAGCTGGTCTGGGCAAATATTTTTTCTGGTCTTGTTTAGGCAGTATCTGGGTCTGCCTCTTCACTCTATAAGTTATTTAGAAATCACAGACTGCAGCTCTCATTGCTTGTGTTCCTGAGTGATAAATAACTTACTAGTGGGTTATTGTTTCTCAACAGTGTCCCTGTATCTCAGATAATGGACTCATGCATTGGTTAACTCATAGTTCTCTAACCATCTCTCGTTTCATCTGTTCAGCTGATGAAAGTGCACAACTGTGACTGTGTTACCCAGCTCTCACAACAGTGTACATTTTATCTGTATTAATGTTGGTCCACTAAACATTTCACTGCTCTCACAAGTCCAGCTTTATTTTTTTGGTGTTTCTTTTAATCACAGGACTGAAAATGTTTTTGTGTAATTCTCAAATTTAAAACTTTAAATGGCAAGAAAATTCAACTTTATGTGTCCAAGCTTTGAATATTAATACAATCAAGAAAAGGTCAAATCCATTGGATCATGCTGTGACAGCCTGGGTAACATGCAGAGAAAATACATCAGATCACCCAGAAATGGGACAGTGATCCCCAGCTCTAAGTGTCCAAACAAAAGTGTGGTGAGTGGCTAACAAACACAAAATAATTAAAATCCCTGCTAGCATACAATGAAGGAGGCCTGCAGAGTAAATGCTGTAATGGTTTCAACAGTCTACTAAGCATCTACATACAATGTCCATGTAGTGCATCACAAGCGCTGTAAATTGTGGATTGCAGTTTTATAAGAAGTCTGTGTATTTTCTAATGAGCATAGAAAAGCTGTTTATAAATGCTATAAGTTGCATATGTTTGGTGCTGCAGTGACCAGATAAATATGATAATGTGATAAAAAGGTTTATGAAGAAGAGAATGCTCTTTGTAGGACACATACACTTTTTAGGTCAAGATAATCTTTCCCTGAACAAGCCGAACCTTGTGGGGCTTCTTCCACACTCTCGTTGAAAAGCCAATGTGGTAATCTTTCCTCAGCTGAGACACATTGAGATAAATGCTCACTTTTCCATGTCAGATATGCAAATGTACTATTTACACAAGTCAAATACAGCTCTATACAGTGTCTGTACCACATGTCTCAAAGGATAAATAAGCCACTCATTCACACAGCTTTCCTCTAAACCACTGGTTTAGATAGTAATTTCATTATTTGAGGTGAAATTGATATTCAACAAATGTTTCTCCTAAGATGTTTATTCCAAACAGCATTTTAATATTACAGTGCTATTTCTACATACACAGTTTTTGATGGAAACAGACAGTTGTGGATGGACTTACTAAGTGTTTGTGTAGCAGTTATCAAAAACATTGTCAACCAAGACCAAGGATGGCAAAATAACAATTTTACAGAGAGAGCGAGAGAGAGAGTAATATTTTAGGTGAAGTTTTTGTTGTGGAGATTTGTTTGTTATCTGGTTTGTCAGTAGGTGTGTAAGTTCTACACAAGACGGATTGACCTGTTCTGTCATCCTTCATCTGTGTCAGGCTCCCCTCTGGCCAACGGAAAGATGCATCTGCACAGCTCAGTAAAGCGGAAGCTGGCTGAGGAGAAAGGCTACGTGTTCGACAAGCGGCTCAGGTACAACGTGCGACAGAACGAGAGCAACTGTCGATTCCGAGACATCGTGGTCAGGAAGGAGGAGGGCTTCACGCACGTCCTGCTCTCCAGCCAAACAACAGACAACAACGCTCTGACACCAGAGGTAAGAATGCACACACACACCTGTACACACTGTTGTACTGTCTTTGTTCAATATGTTTGTTTTTCTTTGGTACAGTGAATATCAATAGCTGCATTTGCTTCCGTAGCTTTCGAAATGTTTCCCAGTTGCTGTTGAGATCTGTTTTGGAAATATAAATGAGAAACGTTTGAGTAACTGCTGTAGAGATGCCCCAGAGCTATACACTAACTCCCCAACTGCTCCAGGGGAGCTTTTGAGGAGACAACTTTAGAAAAAGGTGGTCTTTATTTGACAGCTTCCAAGGGTGAATATGTTTAGCTACATGAATCTTACACAGAGCTTTGCTGAAAAAGAGCATGAGAGCTTGCAGCAAAAAAAAAAGGCTTGAAAATACCGCTTGGGTTCTGTCTACTGACACACAGTTTCCTCAAAATGCATACTGCCAAACAAGGTTTCTACAAGGAGGGTAATTAGAGGTACATATAATCCAGCACTATGCCATCTGTTGTTATAACAGCAAAATGTCAGCTGAACTAGTGAGGAAATCATGCAGCAAGTTCATGATGGAGAGCCTTAGGTAATCATTCTTCAGAATAACTGGATTTCCACTGATTTCCACGGCTTGGCTTTGACGGATAAAGACCGACACCTCTGCAACATTAAAGAAATAATATAAAGAAATGTCAGTTTCCAGGAATCAAATGCCCGAGTGCTGTAATTTTGCAATATTGTTTAGTTGAGAAAATGAAGCTTGTCTCTCTATAAATGTGCCGGCTTTTAAAAAAGGACCATCATGAAAATCCAATATTTAATTTATGCTACAAAAAAGACACTGAAACAATTTTACAACTTGTTACACTTAATTACAGTGTTACACAGATATTCCAATACAGAGAGGCTGTTAAATTGAAATGAAAAGAATTGTAATCGTAAAACAACAAAAGATGTTCAGTAAATTATTGATAAATGGCTGATTTACCTTTACACCGAACATGTAGACAGGATCTTACTAGTTTTAGAAGCACGATGATGCGTTCTTTTCTATGAGCATTTTGGGCGCTCAATTTGATCAAAGATATATTCACTGGCTCTTAAACCTCTTTGTTGATCACCTGCAAACTTTCATCCATTAAAATCACCATCCACTGGCAGGAAAACTGAATACAGTACAGGACAGTTTTTTTTCCCATTTACACTGGTCATTCCAAATGAAGTAATGACATTGAAAAAAATGAAAAGAATGAATGAAGGAATTCATCAGGACTGGGAAGTGTATCTGCAACACTTGGATGTGGTTTAGTGGCTGTCTGCTCTGAGGCTGCTGCTTCCTGCGTTGTGATGATTCATTCACTGAACTGGCTGCCCGCAGGGAAGTACTTGCCTCTGATTGGCTGCTCACTTGAACTGATTAGATTTTGAAGGTCAAAGGTCAAGGTCACTAAGACCTCACTGTGACAAAACATATTTTTTGGTTTCCTGAATGATATTTTGGGAGTGCCTTGAGGTAATCTCTTCACATTTGGTGCAAACACTCACTTGGACTCAAATATGAACTGATTGGTTACATGTCACTGAATTTCATAGTTACATGTCACAAAACATACAGACGCCTAGTTTGGGCTGTAACTCACTAATTATGTCACTAATTATGACACAGTTTGACAGAATTGTCCATTGGGATAAAATGATAAAGTGGTGACATCTTCTTTCCACATCCTCAAAGGTCAACTACGCTGTGACATCATAACATTCTGCAAAAACACCTCTGCCTGTTATCCAATGTTGTGAGTCAGGAAGGGGAGATTGTGACCATGTTTTCTGAGTTTTGGCTTATGCTCACAACCATGAGGCAGTGGTTCTAGTTAATCTGTAAAATGACATGTTTCAGGAAACATCCACAAAAAAGCATTTGATAAGTGATGAAAAATTAACAGTTACCACAGTGGGCCCACGTATATCAACCACTGTCTAAATCGAGTCTTTTTCTGTAATTGCTGACATACTAATTAAGCAGATGATACACATAATGATGTATACGTTATTTAGAAGCACTTCATTTGTGATTGTTGATGCTGTTCAGCAATGAATTTTTTCTTTTCTTTCTTTTTTTTTTCTTTTTTAAAGTTTTTTTAACAGACTCCCCGAGAGGTTTGTTGATAGGGGTGAGGTTAGAGGAAGATAATGGCATGTATCCCAATCATCCACCCCTGGCTCATAAATCTAAGCAAACAGGATCTTCCTCCACTCAGGTTGTATAAGTCTCAGATCTTCCACAGAGGGCTGTTCTGGCTTTGATACAGTGCTGTGTGCGTGGCTGCCTGTACTTCACAGGCACTGAAGTGGCCTAAACTGTGCGTGCACATGTGTGTGTACTTTCATGTGTGACAGTAAGCCCGTAAGCTGTGAGCTTATCAAACAGCTCTGATAGTGCCTTCTCTGTCTCTGAGTCTTTGAAGCTTCAGGAACATGAGTCTGTGGATATGCTCAATGAATGGCTGTAGTAGAGAAAATCTTCAAAAATATCCCAGTACGTTTTTTTTTTGTTTTTTGTTTTATTTTAAACACTCGGTGCTTGCTTTAGGTGAGACAATTTATTAATTGATACTCTGTCCCCTTTCTGGTCTAACATACTTTCCCTGTGTATGAAACTTTTTTTTATCATTCTTATTTTATCGTACATATTATGTCAATACACTGACCATAAATTTTATATTATTATATAATTATATTTAAGTTTATTTGAATGCAGTATCTGTAGTGTCTATGCAGTATATTAATTCCTGTACACCTACTTTAAATAAAGCAGGGGAGAAAGCAGTCCCACTCCCAATAGACTTTGAAATCATGGCAGACATTTTGACACATTTAGGTCTTGCTAATAACAGTTAGAACAGCTCTTTTCTATTCCATTGTCCCAATAAGTCAAGACAGTATGACCGTGAGCGTTACCAGGACCCTGACACTGAAGCAGCTAAATGGAGTTCATTTCACCTGTGCTTTTCCTTTTGTGATGTGCCAAATCACTCCTGCAAGAAATCCTCTTTAAATCTTAGAAAAGATGCCACGGAAAATTGAAGCCAGTGGCAGGGCTCTCCAAGAGACCATATTCAAAACCTCTCGGAATTTATTTTTGAGCATTTGAGTGTCTGAATTCTGTGTGTGACGTGTGCACTTCATTGTGTCCTTGTGAAGACCCAGTGGAGTGGAGCTAAAAAAGTACTTTGCTAACAATGTCCAAACTCCATGTGTGACATTTTATAGAAGTGAAAATTATAGTTGTGCGACTTAACAGCTGTCACTCAGGATATGAAATTATGATGATTCATTCATTGCAATTGACTGCTCACTATGGAATAAACTATTGTGTGTTGGTTATGAAGTGAAGAGTGATGAGTCAAAGAGTAAGTGAGGTAGTGATTTCTGGAAAAAGTCAAGCTACATTTGCTTTGAGAATTAAAGACCTGTCCCAGAGAAAACTCCTCCAACTCCCAGGTGGGTCAGGTCTACTCAGTTTTGAAAAGCATAAAAACATATTATTGTCAATGGGAACTGATGCATCCTGTTGTTTGTATTGTCTTTTCTGCAGATAGCACATCTGTTTGTTTCTTAATATCCTTGACGCCTCTGCTCACTGTGACTGCTCTCTTCCTCCTCACAGAGAGCATCTGCCCATCACTGCTTCATGTGTCTGAGTAGGATTATAATTCACCTTGTGACACACACACACACACAGACACACACACACACACACACACACACACAGGGACAGACAGTTAAAACTGGGGAACAGATTATGTGCTTTGTGAGACACAGAAGTGAATTCACTCTGAGGTTGAATGGTTAATATGGGTCAAGGGTGATAATCTGATTAAAGTGTGCAGATTGAGTGCAGACAGAGATGGGGTGGAGTGGGTGTGGGGTTTGGGTTTCCAGACAACTTCTTATCAGGTCGTCTGTCTCACTGTGCTGGCTCACTCCACCGTTTTAACACAAGACAAAGGCAAAACGCTTGTGTGCAAATGCAGAACAATGCACTGTGCGTAACAGCTGGTA
>OMNW01025247.1:20172-35811 GCA_900303245.1 Selene dorsalis
CTGACAGGGATTGGGGTGTTTTGCTCAGTGACACAGTTGTTTCTCCAAGATCTAAAAACTCCCGACATAACAATAACCAATATGATGTTTTTGGGCAACTCATGTGGACACAGATTTTTCATTTTGAGGAAATTGTTTAATTGATGCAACTGTAATGTTTTGGCGCCCCCTTCTGACTTGAAGCGGTGTTGATTCTCCTCAGAAAAGCATTTGCAGTTACCTCATCGGATTGGTCTTTTAAATTCGGTGGCTCTCAACAAACTTGTTGGCTTGTATTCCCTTTAGGCCTAATCAATATGTACTTACAACCACTAATTACAGGTGGGCATGAGCTGCAAGTCAAAAAAGTGTTTTTCCCCCGTAAAATCCATATAAGTTAATGTATATCACAAGGAAAAGGAAAATTAAACTAAAAGATAATTTTGTGTGATCATATTTATTTTGTCTGTGTGTTTCCTTCACTCTGCTCATGACATGAAGATCCCTCTCCATACTAAAAATGTATTTCAACAGCCAAGGAGGATGAATCTTTTTTTACAAAAAAACAAAAGAAAAATGGCTTGTGACAGGAAATTCAAACTGTGGTCATTATTAACTAATTATACAAGTTTTATTAACAACTGAGAGGTTCTGAGAAACCACATCAGATGACATGTGATAAACAGGACTGTACATGAAATGCATGATGATGGTACACAGCACTTAAATGGGTGAAAAAATCCCTGAATTGTTCTCAAGTTGGTCCACTTCTAAGATTTTAACATATAATACAGTTAGTATGTTAGTGTTCAATTCCTCCAGCCACTTGCGTGAGACACACCACAAACACTGTTACATGGAGCATCAATTCTGCAGATGGCCCCTATCATACTTGTTTGTTTTCTGTATTTACTTGTCTCTTTTCTTTTCTGATGACCAATAACCTGAAAGAAAACAGAGAAAAACATGGATTCATATGTGTTATCCGATATTCGTGTCATTTAAACAATCTCTATCACCTTGATAAGACACATTCATTTCATTCTCAGTCATACTGTCTCTCAACATGGACCTCAAGCTGCAACTCCTCCTACACACCTGGGTCAGGAGGAGGGCAGGAGAGCCCGTGTTCAGAGTTTAGAGGCGGATTTAGAGGAGGCTATACCCAACAGCATGGAGAGGTCATTGGCAGAGGTCAACCAGGCCCCGCCGTCAGCCACCAGGATGGCTCCAGACACATAGGATGATGCACGGCTGGCCAAGAAAAGACAGCAGTGGGCCATCTCTGTCTTGTTGCCTGCTCTCTGCAAAGGAATGGACTGGAAGGCACCAGCAGCCTCCCCTCTGGGACCACCTGAGGGATTTCACAGAGAAAAAAGCATGCTCAGAAATCCTCATGCTAAAGATCAGAGGTTACCAATAATTTTTGTATGACACTCTCATCAGCACCTTCACCATCATGTCCTATGCATGTTCTGATGGCTGGATTATAAACTGGATGTTATTTACCATTAATATGTCTGACTGTATTATATAGTTAATGTTACTATCATTACCTTTGCATCAATATTACTTTTTTAAATCATTTAAATCATCTATGCATTACTTATAACTACTTCAATTGTTTGTTTATTAATGTCAGATGGCATCTTAACTGACAATTTATTACATTTAGCAAAGCATTATACTTGTAGCATTGACTGCAAATTAATATGCACAAAACATTATTTCTCATCACTTTTATTTAGTTGAGGTAACGTGTTTCCACAAACCCGCTGACAACTACAGAGGACCCACTGGAGTACAAGTACCCAACTGGGGATATTTGCTAGTCCGACTGTGACGTTTAAGGAATTCTAAAATGATCTGTGTGATGAAACATGTTGAAATCAGCCTTTTTTGAGTGGCTTGTCTTCTTCTATTAGTAATTTCTGACATTCTTTATGCCACTGGAATCCCAAGTGGGGCAAGAAAATAAGACACAAACAAATTATTTGAGTGCACGTAATGTCTTGTCATAAGGTCTGCTTTTTTAATATACAAGCGTTAAATGAGTCACGTCATGAACAGTGCGTTTACCCAGTCTGCGGTATCCCTCTGTGCCAGAGATAGGACCTGGAGCCACAGTATTGACTCTCACTCCACTGGGCCCCCACTCCACAGCCAGGTGCTTAGTCATGGCATCTGGGGACAGCAGAGGGAACACAGAGTCGTTAGAGTCTCATTTGCAAACCGTTACGTAACACTAAAAACGCTCTTACCATTTGCAGCCTTAGCCGAGCCAGCATGCACCTGCAGGGCCTGCCCCTTGTATCCTAGTGTTGCAGAGATATTCACTATGTTGCCGCCATGATCCTGCACACAGCAATGATAGGAAACTTAAAATCAATGCAATAAGTATATATATCTATATATATATATACACATTGCTGTTTAAATCCCATTTAGTGATGAGGTGGCATTCAGTTATCTGTGAGCTTTACTGTCCTCCTTTGGTGATCAGGGGAATTGCAGAAAGTGAATCTTGCTGAAAGTCATAGATCAATAGCCCTAATAAACTCCTGTAGAAACAGCATTATCATATACTGCACAGTGGGCCAGTAAACAGATTGCATATAGCTCTTTAACTTGGAGTTAAGAAATATTATGTCACACAGAAAGATAAAAATGTATTGTACCTTGAACCACTTCTCATAAACCACCTTGCTGGTGTTGAATGTACCCATAGTGTCTATCTCCATGACGGTCTTGAAGGCGTTAAAGGAGAGTGCACTGGCCGGGCAGAGGAAGTTTCCAGCAGCATCTGTTGAAAACAGCACAGCAGCTGAGCCAAGAATTATGACACACATCAAGTATGACAAAGTGGTTGAATTTTTCATTACAGCTTTATAAAAGCTTCATTAAAGCTACTTAAGAAGTACATTAATTAAACAGGGATCACTGTGCCAAGGTGATCTGAATGTGTTTTGACAAGTTTATAACAGGGAGTAGGGTGCAAAGATAGAAGATAAAGACAGATGCAGCATCAGAAAAGTTGATTATTAAACCAAAACCTTTCACACTTGACCCTAGTTCAAAGTACATGTGCGTAAGAGGTCACATACTGTTTATCAGGATGTCTATACGGCCCAACTCTTTCAGTGTCTCATCCACAGCTGCTGCAATGCTCTCAGGCTGCCTCACGTCTATACACAAAGGGAGACAGCGGCGTCCTGATGCATCAGACAACTTTTTAGCTGCCTAAGAAGCACACAGTGACATCACGTGAAGCCAACATATTTAGACATGGTTTGACATACATCTTGTAGGATTTTGGATGTTGTGCAAGAAGAGTGACCTCTTTGAGCTTGTCCAAGTTCCTGCTGGCAATCACTGTGTCACAGCCGTGCCTGTAGGAAACAATTAGGGTAAAATAAAATATGAACATGAGACTGCACAACAGAGAAGGATGGGGTAACATATGACCAAACCAAATAGGGTAAAAGGTGAGAACAAGAAAGAGGAGGGATGAAGCCAAGAACACTTTGGAGTGAGCTATAAATCCACAAATCTGGACTTGACACAAAGTTACAGGATGAGGTAGTGATTTTGTTCAACTGCCACATGAGTATGCAACTATTTCAACTATTTTAACACAAGCATAATGACGAAACTGACTATCAGATAACACAACTCAAGGGTTTAAAGGGCCCCATTGTGTTATCTCTCTCACACATTTTTCTGTTTTAGACTAATAATGACATATTTTTGACGCAGAATTGACTCTATGAGTTAAGATTTATCTCATGCTTTCAACAAATGAATGTTAGAGGCATGTTATGGAGAAATAAGCAGACACTTCCTCTCACCTCATGAAGATTTCAGCTATTCTGAGTCCAATTCCAGATCCTCCACCTGTGATGAAAGCAACCTGATCCCTGAAAAATACAGTACAAATCCTTCAATCGCCTCATGCGGTTATCAACGTGGCAAGCAATTTAATTTAAAGCACTAGGCCAACAACTATAGCAAAACACAGTAAATCAGTCAATAAAAGTGATGAGAAATCCATCCCAAAAGCACATACTTTCATTCTTACTTTAATAAATCTGGACTGTAGATGTGTGTGTATGAAGTCAGGCAGTCATCTGTACCAACATCCTCCGGCAGTTGTTCACCCTTTCTCTGCGGACCTGCCATGCTGATAAATAATGCATGTCAAATAGATGCAACCACACTGGCACTACCAGCATCTAAATCTAGAAATTGAGTTGCCCGGGAGCTAGAGGTAATTCCATCTCACACATACTGAACAATTGATCCAATATAACTATAATACTACTGTTTACCATACCCTCAGACTAAACCACACACGTAAAAAGTTCTGTAAAAACATTTATTTAAACTATTTCTGGAACCAAATCACACATTTAGGGCAATTTACCTGATCTCCTTTTGATAACTAATGTTTTGATAACTCCTTTTTGACTTTACTTGATGCCCCCTAAATAAGGCCCAACCCTCACGTAGAAAAACCTCCTACCACAGTAGGTAGGGTATAGCTAATAATTACTGTTTGTATGTGGATTTTCTTTTAATAATTACACAGGTTGCCTTTGCTGCCTTTTAGTAGTTTTTCATACGAATTCACAATCACAGCACATCATTTTAAAAGAAATATGAAACTGAAGGCCAATCAGCAGTGTGTCAGCCACCAATCATCAGTAATTGAGCTGTTATGTTACTCACAGAGCTCATATACATCAGGCACGCAGACCCTCACTGAAAGGCATTCTGATCCATATATTCACTTCACATTACAACAAGCACCGACTCATTCAATCTGCTGCAGACTTAAGATAAGTTAGTCCACCACTTGAGCACGGACATGTCGCCCGGCTGCTGCCGTCGTGTTACCTGCTAATGAAAACAAGCGAGGTTCAGTAAAGTTGAAGAAAGCAGCCTCCGACTCTTCCTCGGTGACGCACGAGCTGCACACGGAGCACGAGCCGCCTTTACATTAGCCCTCCTCACCCGTGAGAAGTTTTGTTTTCCAGCAGGAACTACTTGTACTTTGCACGTTTACTTTTTCCATGTCCTTCGCCGATGCATTATGGGCAATGGAGTCCGTTGCGTGAGCGTTTGTGTATGTTCAAGACTACGCATGTTTCGCTGTGCAGACGTGTTTTCGTTTGTCTAATGCATCATGTGGGCCCTTTGATAGATAAATATGCAAATTAAACAACTACAACAACAACAACAACAATAATAAATTAATAAACACAGGTAAATACTGTGAGCCCAAAACTTTAGAGGTCAGGATTGATTGATTCATGCCAGAGAGAAACCATACTGCACAAGGGAATGTAAAGGTCTTCTCAGTCCAGGCAGCAGAGGAAAATCCTGTGATTCTATAGCTTATCTCCAATACCCATCATCTTCTCAGGTGGCACCAGCGAGGGCCCCCTCTAGTAAACTGACACTGAAATAAACGATCCAGGGTATATCATTTCAGGTTGGAGGCTGATCAGTGTGCACTGGAGCAGAGAGCGGCCAATATTGATCGGTACTTTGGGATTTACTGTTGGAAAAAGCCCTATGCAATGGATCCCTCTAAGACTTTTGAAATGGATATTATCCTCTGCACTCTGGCTGTATGACTGCAGATACAAGCCTGAGGAGATCAGAAATGTAAGATGAGAGCTTTGGTAACTTTGTTTGAAATTCAATGGATCATGCCAAAATGTTCTACTTTTACATGTTTTGCAAAGCTAACTCTACTGTTTTATTTTTGACTGTCTACCTTTGCTCTTTAAATTGCATGATACTATGTGAATCCATTTGAAGTGAGTTTTTATTGTTTTCAAGGTTATAAGGATTTAATGTCACTGTAGGCTTAAGCCATTCTAGGTGCAGACTGATCTATAGCGTCTGCATCAGGTGACTATGCAATGATAAAAATGAGTTTTCTGCGATGGATTATTTATTATTATAAGACTAAATCTCTCTGATTTTCTAGCACAAAAAAATAAATGGCTTCATAGATGGGAAAACACATAAAACAAAAACGAGGCGAGCTGATGAAGACATGATCTGCTTGTTTTATTTTGCTGCCACTTTGGAATGTGGGTTTTGAAAAATACTATACATAAAGATGATTATTATTATTATTATTATTATTATTTGCACTAAAAGTAAGATCATACTGCTGAAATGTTCCATTCAGATCAGCTTCCAGGCACTTGTATTTTTATGCTCAGCACAGCAGCCAGATGGCACTGTAAGCCAGCATTTTGACTCCACAAAGAAAAAGAAAAAACCCCAACATTTTCAGCAGTTTAAATATGAACCTACACTGAAGAAGAATGCCTCCTACTATAAATACATGGGTACTTCATATTTACTGAGACAGAGTTGACACACTGTGTGAATAAACAAAACCGTCTGTGCATTTGTGTGATGTGATTTTTAGGAGAGAAAAGCTCCAGAAGGCCTGAAAACAAAAAACAAAAAAGAAAAGTTTACATGTCAATTCATGTTTATGGATGAGATTTTTAATTAATTTTTTTGATTTGATTTTCAGATGAGATGGGCCCATTTCAGTTTTAATCCCACCCGCTATGCAATTACCAATAAATAAATAAATAGCTGTCTTTGCTAGCACTGTATTTGAGTGTTTCAATGGATGAAATCAAGTGAGACTATGTAACTTATTTGCTGATGAAGTCTATATCAAGAAGTCAACTAAACTAAGTAGTGAAATCTGAATTAACCATCTTCAATGTCAATTTAAAGTGTGTTGGCTAACATTAGTCACCATAAACTGCTCATTATACCAGATCAATTAAGACTAAATTAGCAAAGTCCCTGAGAGTACTGAAGTCAGCAAGGGTCTGACTGTTTGTAAACTCAACATTTCATTTGTAAGAGAATGAAAGATACAGTCTCACTTGTTTTTTTTTTTAAAAAAAGGAAAGGAGTCAAGACTGTTTGTAAAACATGTTTTAAAGAAAATATCCTGATGCAGGAGCATAAACTATGTCCAAAAGACTGCCATCACATAGACGAGCAGGATCACAGACTCAGGTAGATAATTGTTACAGTGAGCCTTGTACAGCTGAAGTCATAGTTGTCCATTATCCAGCTCTGGTCCAAAGACCAGAGCAGACCTACAGCCCTGCAGCACCGACAGCTGGTCCTGGGCTCTGTCCATGTTTTTGCTCTGGATCTGTCTGTGCAGCTTTGCTCTGGTCTTGTGCTGGGGGGTTTGTTTGGTCAGTCTGTCCCTCCTCCCCCTGCGCCTCCAGACCCACCAGCCTGCTGCTGACCTCCCACAGCTTGCGTGCTACCTCCTCATCCAGGGCCTGGGGTGCTGGTTCCTTTTCTGTCATCACATCATAGTAGCGTCCCGTCACGCCCTCCAGATCCTCCGACACTGCCAGGTAGACGCTCGGCTGGGCCCCCAGTTCAGGGTTCTTTACCAACAGGGAGAAAAAGGGACCTATGGGATGGGACGGGGGGAGGAAATGGGATTCCACAGACAGGTTTGACTGTTAAATCCTCAATCAAATCACCATTGTGATGGAAGAATTTAAGCACCATCCTCTTATCTCTAACGTATGACAAAATAAAATGTGTTCACAGGGAAATGGTACATGATTTTTATTTTTTCCTCTCCCCTGACTGTAAATAATCTCAGCACTGAACACATTTCTCCTCACAGTGGAGGATGTTTATTACCCCAGAGTGTATCATGTAATTAAAAACATAATCATTGCAGGGAAAGGGGAAAAAAAAGAATAGAAAACTCGATCCCCCAATTCCCAGCATGAACACAGAGACGCTTTTACAGCGACGGCATTGAGAGCACTGATGAATCAGTGAGTTCACTTTGTAGAGGTTTAATTTCAACTGAAATATTATTTTTTCTAAGTTGTGGTTTGGTTATGTAACTGTGAAGTCAAACTTTCACTTTCAGAATTTCTTCTTTAAATTTACACAATGCATTTATTTCATGACTCTAGTTTAACTGTCATCTAAAACATTAGAGATTTTACATAGTGAGCTTATAAATGACACATTGTCTTAAAGGAAATTACCCTTCAGTTTTTGACAGTTTAAGCTCCACCTCACCCGACTACAACAGTAAAAAGACTTATTAGAATTATTTATGCAATATATACTGTAACAGTCACTTGTGGTATTGATATTTTGTTACATTTCACAGTATAATCTATTATTGATACTTCTGTACTTTTTTCTTTTTTTTAAAAAAGTACAATTTTCAGGACTCTTTTTGCAGTGTGGATGTGAATTCTTCTTCTGCCACTGCACACAACCAACACAATAACCTACAGTCAAACAGCGCACTCACAAAGTTTAAGTTATTTTTTATATTCTCCTTATTTATACGCAACAAAAAGAGAGGAGTAGAGAGTTTGCTGAGACACTGTCACCTATCAAGAGTCTGAACAGCCTGAGCTTAATGTTGCATATGCATTAGGTAAGCAGAACCTGACTGGAGTTATTGATTACTCTAAATTCAGAATCCAATAAGGAAGCAGGATACTCACTGAGCACAGAGCTCGAGAACTGCGATTGGTGCAGGCCGGTGTGCCTCCCGAGCTCTGTGGCAACAACGCCTGGGTGTACAGCGTACACCGTGACTCCTGTGCCTGTTACAAACACACACACACATGCACACAAAGTATTGTTTAAAAATATATATCTATCCAATGGCCAATTACAAACAAGAACCTCGGCCGAACTCCCTCCCACACATGCCCACATATGCAACAGCCAGTAGACTTGCCTTGTAATCGCTTGGCGAGCTCTCTGGTGAACAGAACATTGGCAAGCTTGCTCTGACAGTACGCCTGCTTGGTATCAAACTTCTTCTTCTCCCAGTTCAGGTCCTCGAAGTCGATCTTTCCAACAATGTGGGCGAGCGAGGCCAGGTTGATCACTCTGCTGGGGGCGGACTCTTTCAACTTATCCAGCAGAAGATTTGTCAACAAGAAGTGGCCTGGAGGAAGAGAGAAACTATCAAAATCAGGTAGCGATGGGGGGAAAGCACAGTTTAAACACTGTAAAGACAATGTACAGACACCACTGTCTGTCTGAATTTGACTGTTTTTTTCATTCTAGTACCCAAGTAATTAACTCCAAACTGCATGTCGAAGCCATCTTCTGTCTTCCATGCTGGACATCTCATGACCCCTGCGTTGTTTACCAGCAAATCCACTCTCTGCTCCTCTGCAAGTAACAGTTAGAGATCATATTCAACCAATCGTGACTCAGCTTTCTGTCTGTTATTGAGCGCAGGATACGTTTTGCTTTCTCACCTTCCTTGACTCTCCTTGCAAACTCTCGGATGGATTTCATGGAGGCCAGGTCGAGGTGACACGCGTAAACGTGCGGATTCAGGGTGTTCCCTCGTATTTCCTTTGCAGCTGCCTCGCACTTCTCCATGTCCCGGCATCCCATAATGATCCGGCCGCCTGACAATGTGGGAGTGGGAAAAGGAGTGTGTCATCAAGAGCAAAATATCTGCCTCAGATTTTTTTTTTTTTTTTGGAAATTCTGTCTTTTTGCAACCAAAGGAGTGAAATCACATTTTCTGCACACCTCTCTTGGCCAGCTCTCGGGCAGTCTCCTTCCCAATACCAGTGTTAGCTCCTGTTATCACCACAGTCTTTCCAGGGATGGTGGCCTTACTAGGACACCGGCCTCCAGTCACATAGGTCCTTAAGGTGTGAATTTAAACAGAGTGCAGCACTGTTTTATTTAGTCACATGAGCTATAACACCTACGACTGCAACATTTGGGAATATGCAGCTTAATGTCAACATATTAGATGCTCTGCACAGGTGATTTCAGTAACTGGTTGATCCAAGGATGATGTCACCAAACTGCACATGAGCAAACTATAAAGTGGTTTATTATTATTTTGTGTCAAAATCTAGTTTTAAAACCTTCATTATTTCATTTGTGAGATTATATCTTGTATATATCTTCTATAGTCACGTGTTCACCGCACAGCAAACTTTGGGTAATTCAATAATCCATCAAAAGAAATATTGTACATTGTACAAGAATTGGCTGAACAGGGTGCAAAAAGATTATATATATATACGTATATATTTGCCCCCCCATGGTGTCAGTTTTAAAAAACATCTGAAACATTTTGTCCTGATCATGCATTTGTTTCTGGACTTGACTTTAAGTAAAGAACAAAAGCAGCTCATTGTGTCACATGAATCACTTTCACACTGTTTTATTTCCCAGTAGTAGTGAGATAAGCATACCACCTTATTAAGCCTTCTTAAATGTGAATGGGTGGACAGAATATATTCAGTCCATTCAGTCCTGCACAATGACACCAGGCTTATCTAACTACAGATCCAAGCCACCAATAAGACTGTATTTTGTAGCAGGTAAATGTTGTCCTCTGACCATAGGAGGACACAATACTAATACTCACATATACACAATATACAGCAGTATATATATATATACAGAGTTCACTGAATGTTATGGGTCACACATACAGTGCGTGACCTATACAAGTTTTGCAAGTGTTGCAGGGCCATGGCCTACACAGATGTTCAACACACTGACTCAAGTCGCAACTTTACTGTATATTTGTATCAGCACACATACAGTGTCACAAAAATACAGTTCGCCTACACCATGATACGGTGGTCTTACGTCACATTGTGAAAAGCTACTCACTTCAGTAAAACAGCGCATCCACACGCTGTCCCAAAGACTGACACTGGTAAAATATATCTGCTCATGACTCCGGATTAACGTGGACAACAGCCTGAACCATCGATATGATTTTACCGCTGATTCCACAGCTGATGTGACAGGACTCCTGCTGTCTTGCAGCACAAGGTTATGCGCGCACAGTTTTACCGTCACCAGGCAGTTCTGGCCAACCGCAAAGAGGGAAAAACCCAACGGCATTATGGGAAATGTTGTCCCGTTTTTAAAAAATTGGCTTCCAGGTTTAACTTCTGTGTAAAACAACAAACTCAACAGGGAACAACCTGTTACACAAAACGTGTAAGTGCCTGTAAGTCATTCAAAAGCCACATAAGCAAAAAAAAAGAAAAAAAAAAAGCCTACTACCACCTTAAAACACAGCAATGATTTGATGAATTTCTGTCTAAGAGGAAAAATGTGAAAAATGGGCTTGACTGCTGTGGTGGTGGATTCACAGGTCAGGTAGAAAATCAACCAGAAAGCTGCTATTCATCCTGAACGCTGCTGTCACAGTCCTCACCAACACCACGAAAGTGGAGCACATCACAGCAGTCCTTAAATCACTGCTCTGCCCTCCTGTGTATGAAAGGATGCAAACCTTTTACTTGTCTATAAAGCACTTAATGGTCACAGGCCTAAAGACATTTCTTATTAATTTGTCTGGGACCCCTCAGCTCATCTGAGACAGGGTTACTAAATGTTCCATCAACCGAGCACAGAGAAGCAGCTTTTAGTTTCTATGCCTCGCAAACACCTGTGGAACAAGCATCCTGAATTTGTCAGCACATTTAAGTCAGGGCTTAAAGCATCAAAGTTACCTCCAGCTTTCCTATAAATTACTGTAAATATATTACTTCTTATGCTTTGTTTCTGTTTTTGGTGCCTTTCTAATATCTTGTATGTTTCTGTAAAGCACTTTGTGTCTAAATGGTTTTATAAAAATAAACTTGTCTTGCCTTGAAAACGTTTAAAGAACAGTAAGACTTATTGCTATTATTTATCAAGCATAATTCATTTGAAAAAAATCTCTTTCAGTAAGTCGAATTGGTTTGTGTGTTTCTGTCTCTTACTGAATTCATTCTGACAATTGGTTTCAGGTTTGAGACACTGAACATCTATTATAACTTATATTCTCTAAATACTAAGATATTCTCATATTCTGAGATATATGTGCTTTAAAAAAAAAAAACACGTCATGAGAACCAAATAAAACAAAGGCAGGGATGAGTTATCGGGGGTGTTACAGAAGGAGTCTGCAGAGGAGGAGATGACTATATTCAGTGGGAGAGGGTGATGTGGCTGTGAGTTGCTTTTTCTGCTTTTGGATTGTTTTTTGTATTTTTTTAAAAAAAGATGCAAAATGACTGTTAAGATTGAAGTCCATTGAGCCAGGTGAGACTGTGAGAGTGAACGCAGCAGAGGGAGGAGAGAGCTAAAGAAAGACAAAGGCTGTTATAGACCAGTGCCTGGAGGTGTGAAGGTGGGGTGTATCTTTGTACATGAGCTTTTGAATTCAATACTTTCTTCCTGTCTGAATGCTAAACGTTGCTCCGCATGCTCTCCAAAGCGAACAACCTCTCCTTCTGTTCAAAGTATAACGTTCCAGGGATTTAGTTGGATTGTTGACGAGGAAACATTTTTCAAGTTAATCATGTGAGGTACATTTTCAAACTCTATTTTTAAAGGTGCAGCTGAGAATGATATGACTCATCTTTCTTCCCTGATAATGAAATCAGCAAAGACCAGACACATTGGGGTGGGTGTCATGTTCTGTATGGGACCTGTTTGGGTGACCATGCAGCAGCAATTTTATTTTATCTGTACAGGAAGAAACACTGAGGGAAAACATCATTTCCTTACATTTGATCTCAGGAATACACAGATGCTCTGCCATCATATTGTTTAGCGGTTTTAATCACTTGATGATGTTGCAAATTTTATCCAAACTGTACAACAGGATAGGTGGAGGCCCTGAATGTCCCTCTAACTATGACACTGCAGTTTACAAAGCAGCCAGGACACAAAGTAACTCCCTGCAAACTCCTCATGAGGAGAAATTTGAGAACAGTGACAAAACAAGGCCACCCCCTTGCAACAAGAGGTGGAAAACTTGAGGTGACACATAAAAAGTAGAAACTAGGACGTGAGTCTGGTTTCTGAAAGAGAAGTGAGGAGGAGGAGGAGGAGGAAGAAGAGAGGAGGAGCAGGAGGAGCAGCAGCCTTGCTCTATTTGTTCACAGCTCAGAGGTGCGTCCCCCTGGTGTGTTTGACCCTCGATGCTCTCTGCTGTCAGCCCACAGTGCTTGACCTCTCCTGTGATTTACGATACAGCTCAGTTCTCACCATAACCCCTGAGGAAACTCTCCACCTCATTACCACGTGCTGTGTGTGGCACCTGAATGTCTTAGAGGTGCAGAAGATTCAGCTGTTTAATATCTGCCGTCTCCTCTACAAGGGTAAAAACATATCTGGACGGACGGTTTTGTTTCAGAAAACAGAACGATCATATTCCCCTGTATTCGCTTTTTTTCTATTCATGCATCATCTCTTTGTGATCCTGGACAGATCAGAAAACAGCTTAGTCTAGTTTCAGCCTGGTTATATGGTCATCACTTACACCTTGAAGAACATAGGAAAAATGGAAATGCACGAGATGCTCTTTATATCTCATGTGAAAGTAACAAAAACACAGAAGAAAACCCGCCTCAGTCCTAATCACTGCAATTTCCCTGGGAAAAAACAAACCTCCAATCATTTCACCTCTCCAAACCCTCACTCTTTCCACTCCATCAGTGGTCCTTGATGATGATGATGATGACACTCTGAGGTTATCCTTGTTATGTGGATGCTGTTTTCTCAGTCCAATCTGTTCTGGTTGGCAAACACGCCTGGCAGGAGGCTTGTTGTTAAACATGTACAGTAAAGGGGAGCTGCCAGGGCAGTGAATTAATTGCAAGTTTGACTTCGCTGTTACCTAATATCCTAAGGACAGTTGGCAAAGTCACCGTGTGAAGTACTTGAGGCCCTAAGCTTTTGAATTATGCAAGAGTGGGGCAGCTTGTTCCTTCGTGAATCAAAATTGAAAAAGCTCATGGAGTCACTCATGGAAGGTGGATGCTGGATGGATGGATGGATGGATGGGAGCGTCCCGGCGCTAGGACCCGGGACACGTGAGCGTATTAGTTTGCCAGAGGGTGGAGACGGTGAACAATGAAGGAGCTTACTGGCAGGACCAGCAGAGGAGCAACATCTGAGACCAACCCCCCCACTCAACCCCAGAGTCCCGCTGACTGACGGACAGAGCAGACTGACCGGCCGACAGCGACTGCAGGACGCGGAGCTGAGTTTAGAGGGAGTCGGGGGGGGGGACATGTAGATTGGTCCGTGCAGACTGCAGAGAGAAGAGCTTTGTGGAGCCTCTGTGTGGATGTGAATGAATGGGTTCGCCTCAGTGTGTGTGGTGCTGAAGTGGGTCATGCGGACCACTGGAGGAGCGAAAGATAAACACGCACCCTCCTCCCGCTGCTTGGCAGGTTGAGATGGTGGGCGCTCAGAGGAGGGATCCCAGCCTGTGTGCTCATCTCAGCATTCAGCATCAGATGATGCTTTGAATCCATCCGCCTCCAAAGAAAGTCAAACAAACTGCAGAGCATCTCCAGAAACTGGGCAGGAATCATCATAATCACCATCATCATCATCTTGGGTGGGCAGCGAGCAAAGCGCAGCGACGGACCTCATCCAGGTTTGGTCAGTGGAGAAGCTGAAAGCTGCGGAGGTTATTATTGTTTTGTTTTTTTGATATGGACATGTGCAGTTTTCACCTATAAACTGATCGATCCTTCAAACGAGGAGAGCCGTTCATCAGTTTCCTTTAGACCCCAGCGGATCGGTGATCAGAGCGCAGCAGCTCTGCTCGCCGAGCGGATGCAGGACCATGGAGGAGAGAGACAGGTCGCCAGCAGGTGAGTGTGTAACACCTAAATGCACCCTGGGGGGCCTGAAACCGGGTCAGCCTACATGATGCTGCAACCTGCACAATGAAAGAGCCAATATGATCTATGTATTACCTATATACAGCCTATAGCCTATCAATAAGAAAATGTGGTGTGTGTGTGTGTGTGTGTGTGTGTGTGTGTGTGTGTGTGTGTGTGTGTGTGTGTGTGTGTGTGTGTGAACTTTGACCTCTTTATGGGCACTGCTCACCTTCACAATAAATTCAGTAAAAGCCCATTGCACTGTGATAAAACCACTGTCAGCAGTTACTGTACAGCTCCACTGCTTTATTAATCATTTGCCCATGATTAACTCTAACTAATGGTTGAGCTGCGCCTTAATTTGTATTTTCACCCATATTACTCGTGATATCCCACTTATTTGTTTCTCACTCTGCTTTTGTGATTCACTCTGTGCTGGATGGATGGATGTAACAGCATCTGGGGCACTTCAGTTTTAATGGCCCTTTGATACTTTGTCCAGAGCAGACAGGTGATATCTCATCGTTAATGCTGTCTAATGCATTTAAATGAGCAGCTGACTTGATCGAGCCAATCTTGTAAAAAAAAGAAAGAAAAAGGAAGAAAAAGACAAAGGAAAAAAAAGAGCAAGGCCTAGGGGCTGGTAATGGTCTCTAAAAAAACAACAACAACAGCCAACACACATGGATTTCATTTTGTCACTAACATTATTCTGGTGGGAAGAAGCAGCAGTAATGGCTGGGGTCTTTGCCTTGGCAGCAGCTGTGTCGTTAGAGGAAGCGCTCACACAAAAATCAAGCAAAAGTCAGAGTCAGAGTTGCTCCACCTGAATCAGGTGATGTGTAATGTCAACAATGTGAAATGCAGACAGTATGCTGCGTCAACAAGAGCAATTATGATATGCATATAAGTTTGTCCAAATATCAGGAAATGATCA
>OMNW01025247.1:44283-57487 GCA_900303245.1 Selene dorsalis
GTGGTACCATTCCTTACACAGCGCCCGAGGTGTGCCGCGCCAGTCGAGCCGAAGGGTTCCTCGTGACCACCAGTCTGGATGTGTGGGCGTTTGGCGTGCTGATCTTCTGCATGCTGACAGGCAACTTCCCCTGGGAAGCGGCCCTCGCGGCCGATGCCTTCTACGAGGAGTTTCGGCGCTGGCAGAAAGCGGGGTGCCCTGTGGGAACGTACCCGTCTCAGTGGCGCCGATTCACTGACGATGCCTTGCGCATGTTCCAGAGGCTGCTCGCGGCCGAGCCGGAAAAACGCTGCGGGGTCAAGGACGTCTTCTGCTTCGTCAAGTACGAGCTGGTCAGCGAGCTGAGGCGCAGGGCCTCTTGCCGAGCCAAGAGAGGTGAAAGGTCGAGCTCGGGAGTGTGCACCGGCAGTTGCACTTCGTCGTCGACCTCCACTTCATCGCGTCCCTCTCACCGACACCCCGAGCCCTCCACCCCTCCAGGAACATCCTGCCTGCGCCCGGCGCCACTCAAACGTAGCGTCCTGTCTGACCCACTGTCTCCCAGAGAGGAGCCTGGACAGCACCAGTCTCCAGGCCGAGACAAGAACAAAAGCCAGATGGTGATGGCAACTGCCATCGAGATCTGTGTGTGACAACACTAATGTTAGAGACTCGGATAGCTTTTCACAGTAATAACCAACTGTGAAGAGGTGTTAATGACTACCACAGAGACTCCAGTGAAGGAGACGGACTTTAACCATGAAAGAGAAGCTCAGGATCACATCTGCCGCTGTGTAAATGGACGTCATCAATCAGCGGGACACACTCGGACAGCTTATCATTGGCACATGCCGTTTAGGTTTTGATTTGTGACCAAAGACTTCTTCCCAAGCTGAGCAGCCACACAGCAGTTTAACAGTCCGCTGATGATGCTCCTCTCAGCAGCTCACTCTGCCATCCAGACATTTGTGTTTTTCCGCTCATACACTGTGGTGGTGCTAATGATTCTATAATTAGATACTTCATGAAAACAGAGTCTCCCTCTGTCTTCTCACTCATCCATCCACGTCTCTTTACTTTAGTCTTTACTCATCTCTGAGTGCGAGCTCCAGGGAGGCCAAAAAGTCGCCCGGTCGGGGGACGCTGTTCAGTCAGGGGCCGGTGATCTGAGGGCGATCTACGCAACTACATCCGTCTCCCATCTCTCAGACTCCCTGCCCACTTCGAATGCATTTGAATCCTCGACATTTTAGAGTGTTCTTAAGAAAAAAGACAAAAAAAAAAGAAAGCTTAATGTAGCAGTTTGTGTGAGACGTCTTTTCACGCAGGTGTCTCTGCTGAGATACAGATCATCAGTGACAGACACCACCTCAGGAGACTTCCGTGGGTCACCTCCTCTCTGATCATTAATGAAAAACCACTGACTGGCTGTAGGACACATCTGCCACTTCCGAACTGCTCTCAATGAAATTCATTTTCCAATGTAACGCAGTAGAATACAGGGATTGTACATTATCTGAATGGAAAGGGTGATGGAACAAAATATTATTGTTTCTTTTCTACCTGCTGTGTGTGTTTGGACATGTGTGCGTGTGTGTGTGTGTTTCAAAAGCTAAAGCACAAGATTTTTGTAAAGGAGGAGATAACTACAACTGTTTATTGTAAATAATTTGATATTTCTAGGAGTGCACCGTAATATCAGGTAGTTCAACCATGTAGCTGTACTAATTTTCTACGACAGGGAGAGGGTTTTAGGGTTTTACATGTACTGTCGGGGCAACGCACTGTATGTAGCAACAAAATATGACAGAATGTACAGTTTATCACAAGAAGTGAAATATAGAGGGATGTGATGTGAAACCTGTCATGACGTATAACATGGTAGCAGTTGCTCTTCTATGTTACCTTTTACTGCTTTGGGTTTTATCTAAACTGGACCAAGTTTTCTTGACCCAAATTGGTGAATAGACATCACTCATTTGTGCGTTTTCCTATCACTGTAACCTTATCATGAGCAACATCCATTTCCAGTGTGTGATCATCATGCGCTTTTGTTTCCATCAGTACGGACCAGTCTGTCTTCATTCAATCAGTAAGAGCTTTGCAAGTCGACACCATGCAAATTAATTTCCCCCATCATCACAAAGCATGTTCCAAAATTTGATTATCGAGATGCAACAATAAACACGCAATCCCGACTGCTCAGAATATGTATGCACCCCTCAGTGCTCACTGTTAATTTAATCTTCCTGCCTCTCTCTGGGAAGCCATCCAAAAGTGTCACTCGAATAAAAGAACCCAGGTGTTTTTGTCTGCAGGACTGACCTCCATGTCAACCATTAGTGTTCTGCGAGCTGCTGATTGATCCCGACCGGCGCACAGCTCCAGCTTCAGCTTCCAAATAGATCCCACTAATTATCAAAGTGTCTAAAAAGCACAGTATGTTTAGTGCGTATGGTTCAATGCATGCTCATTACCGTTATTTTTCTTGCTTGAATTGCTTTACAGTTATGTCATTCAGGTATGTGTGTGTGGTATGTGTTCGTGTGTGTGTGTGTGTGTGTGTGTGTGCTTGTCTTCACTTTCCTTATAGACCCACTCCTCCCATGACAGCCCATCCACTCTGTCGCTATAGTGACAGTACCAATGCTCCTCTGGTTCTTCTCCTGTCCTCTTCTTGAACGTCAAGTCTAATTGAGCCCAAATGATATAACTGGTCACTAAACCCCCTCCCAGTCACCCATAGCTGCTCGCAACAGCTGCTGAGCTTATTATACTGGAGGACTCATTTCTGCAAATCCACATTTTCTCAGATTTTATGAGCCAGTTCACAGACCAGTCTCTATCCTTTCTCATCGTACATAATGAAAACTTTTGATGGTCCCTATCATTTCCCTTGTCTCTTTCCAGTCTCTCTCTTGATTGTGCAAAGGTGACCTGATTGAGGCTGAAGCCTTGTCAAAGGAGTGTATTGTGTGCTGAGATGCCGGCTGCCTCATAGCATTTGTCAAAAGGTAATCCATCAGTAGAGTGAAGAGGGGTGTGAAACAGCCCTGCCCTGCCTTACGAAAAAAAGACAGGGATTAGAGGGACACTCACATTGTGTGCTTACTGTAAAGTAACACAAGTCAATATATAATAAATGGATATGACATGGAACATGACCCATCATAACATGTTGCGTCAAAACATGACGCATCATAACATGACATATCACCACATATTAAAACATGATGCAACATAATGTGACTCATCATTACATGATGCATCATAACATGAGGCGGTGTAACAAGACACATTGGCAAAACACATCACAGCATGACACATAACATGCCATATGATGCCAAATAATATGACTCATCATTACATGACGCATCATAACATAGGCCAGTGTAACATGACACATCATAACGTGACGCATTATTCCATGATGTGTCATAACATGGCCCATCTTAACTAAACTCATGTAAACATGTAGCCCCTAATTGGACAGTGTTCAGAAGTGAGCAGCTTTGGGTTTTGTTATACATTGAAGCCATTATCATCATTAGACTGCTAGCAGTGTGCACAGCTGTTTCTCATGGACTGTTATAACAGGAATTGTCAAATTTAATGTTGAGGTGTCAAATTAGATAAAGTTTTACTGGAGCTCTGTAGAGTAGCCTTCCTCTTACCCATCTTATCTTTATCAAATTATCAAACTATTTCCTGCCAGCAAGTCTTGTTGTAGAATCTGATGTAAATATTATATGTACTGTGTCTTTAACAAAAAAAAGAGTAAACAAAATGTTAATATATGTTGAAATAAATTTATGCACCATGTCATGGCTCCTGGGTATTTCTGTGGGTTGGTGGAAATCCTGTGGTGGAATTTTGTTCTGCCAGTGTTGGCAAAGCTAATTCAGCCCAGCTTTGTATGGTCCCCAGACTGCACATTAGATGAAGGTCAGCCTGAATCACATGTGATTTCCCAGGGCATTGGTCTGCTTCACCAGCGAGCCTCCAGACTACTTTAATATGCTGACTTCCTTCCGAAAGCCCAATTAACACATCTGTAGATAGGAATTATCTGCTGCCCTCCAAGTGCAAATGAGTTCAAGGGCAGTTAGAATGTAGCACTGAAGATGAGAACGGTTATCGTCCCACCACCCCTTCTCACTGCGTCTCAGCTGTTGTGTCAGAGTGGAGGAGTTTGCTCAAGTTGTTATCAGACTGAGTTTGGACAGTGGCGGTAAGCTGTGGTGTATCTGCCACTGAGAAAAGCTAATCACTTCAGACAGTGCAAGAGAAAGGAAAGGTCAGCCATGACACGCAGGGCTTGTGTAGTGAGTGGAAGCTTGTCCTTTGTGATAGCTTGTTCTCTGCCCTTAAAGGGCTACAGCAGCCTAGTGGCAGTGTTAGAGTCTTAATTGTGTTAGCTCCAGTGCTCAGCTCATAGGACGGAAGATGCTGAACTCATGCTGAGGCAATAAGTGGATGCATTAAATTCAGACTACATTTGAATTTCAAGTATCAGGTCATTCCCTCATTAATCCAAATGGTATCTACTGTCCTCTGCTTAAAGCAACACATTATACTCAGCAGCAACTTGTGTCTCCATAAGCAGGACAATTCACACACATGTTGCTGCAATAATCTATATGGATGAATATCAGTAGGGTTAAGTAGGAAAATATGTTGCTGTTTTTTTTCTGATTGGGCTGCACTGACCCTGCAAAGATTCAGCAACGCTGGATTATTCCTCAGCTGCAGCTTTTAAAAGACTGTCAGCTAAACCAAATTGATTCCCAGGACTGAAGGAAACTGGATGTTAAGCCTTCAGTAAGTGGTCCAGGAGCATGGGCAGCTAGGAAAGTGATCTCCCTGGATGCAGCTGTCTCCATGAGATCGAGTGTTAAATCCTCCTCGGTTACGCTCTCCTTAGGGAGGCCTGGCGCCGGGGCAACGTGAGGTGACTGCGCGACAGGCGGAGAGACCACTCGCTGTCCCGACTCATGTCAGCACCCCAAACGTCAATCGTCAGGTCTCCCAGTGATACTGACGATGTGATGCTTGGATAAGAGTTCATGAAAGGACGGCCTAACAGAGAAAAGTTCCACTAACACTCTCAAATTGATGTTATCACACCATGAAATATTTGGCAGAAAAAAGAAGAGGCTGTCATGTCCTTGTAGCTTTGCTGAGGTTTATGAATGAAAGTGAACTCCAAGGACAATAAATAATTCAGGAGTGCTTGAAACACATATATCATTTCACAGAATGAGCTCATCTCCAACTGGATCTGGCCGAACATGTGACTCACAACCTCCAAACAAAACTTCTGCTTGGTAGGAGTTGAAAATGTTGTATAGTGCTTCCAAAGCTGCTACACAGATGAAGATGTGGACAGATTTGTGCAAACAACAGTCACAAGCATGTAATTACTGAACATTTCTGCCTAGCTGGTGAACAATAAAGACATGCAGCTGTTGTGTCTTTTTTACATAAAACCACCTACTGTGGCTTTCCTCGGTGGAAATTAAGCTGGGTAAGAGGACAAACAAGTACAGGCGTAGCATTCTTGTAGAGGATGTATGCATAGTAAACAAAGAAGGCTGGTATTTTTAAGTGCTCCAAGTTGCAGACTGCAGAGTAATATTATTTTCTGCTCATTCTAACACCACAGGGAACATACTGTATGGTATTAAAACTCCTGCGTCACCTCAGCTTCCTGCCTCTGCATCTACAGATGAATCACCCTGAAACTGTCAGATGCACCGTGGACTATTCTTCTCTCCCCAATGCATTCTGCAAAACAGCTGCAAGCATGACGCTGGAAAAGCTGCCGGAGATTAGAAAGTAGGAAACTCAGATAGTGATAGTGATCTCAGCAGGGGTCGTCTGTATAGGGATGCCCCCCCCCCTCTTCCCTCAGATCTAGACCAAGGCGTCATGTGAAATAGTGTCTGATCACAGCTGGAGAGCTGGGGAAGGGGAAGAGAAAGGAGAGAGGAAGAGTGTCAGAGCAGGAAAAAAAAGAGACAAAGTGAATGTGCACCAAATTCAGTGCAGAGGAGTCATTAGAAAATAACCTTGTTTATTCAAAATGTGTTCTGTTTCTAAGTATCTGCAAACTCAGTCACTAACCTATTTATATGTACTGTATGTTGCCTGTGGTACGCCGCTAAAATTTTGTCAGTGTCAGACATAAACTCTCAGACAGTGTGTGGTCGTCTGCCACCATTGCTATAGCAACTGAGAAGGTCTCGGTTTAGAAAGAGCTCTGAAATTTTGTTCTTGTTTTAGAAACCTGTGCCACATTCCTTGCAGTGGGGGTACTGCACAAACACCTTCTGTGTTTGCTGGTGTATTTTTGTTTAGGTTTATCAAACTGAGGCATTTTGTTCTTTATGTAAGAGCGGGTATTCTGTCTACAGCACGGAGGGCTCATTAAGCTGGAGGACGTCTGTTTGTGCTGCATTTGACCATATCTTTACTTCAGCACACTGCTGGTTTCCTCTATATAGGAAATATCTAATATTGTTAGCACAACAGGCCATGTTATGCACGATGAATCCTGACCGTAGGGCAGACCACCATGTGAAATTTCATCTGATCTCTAGGGTAGGATACATAATAAATCTGAAGACCCTGTGAGTGTCCCTCTAGCTCAGATCCTGATCAGATCTGCTGTAGATATTCATGTTCCATAGAGTATGAATCCTGTTTTTTTGTGACCTCTTGGTCTTTCCTCTCACAGGAAGATTGCCAGAAACATTAATAGATATTAATCCATCCTCATTCAGAACAAAATGTCACAGAAACATTAATAGATAGTAATCCACCCTCATTCAGAACGAAATGTCAATCACAATCTATGACAATCTGATTGGCGGTTTGCAGATTGTGTACGTAACCGCGTTTTACATGGATTTTCGATGTACCATGGAAGCATACTGCAGTGTAATTAAAGGAATCCTGAACTAGGCTTGACCTAAAATTAAAAAGATGTCTGGACATCAGGTGTTTAAGTAAGCCAGGAGAAAACATGGTAAGGTGTAAGCAGAATTTTGGGAGGAAAGTCTGTTTAATTAATTAGTTATATGCTAAGACGGCAACACAAAAAATAAAAACTCTGAGTCCTGTTTTACTTATGTCATTTTTGAATATATTCAAATTCAATTATCCAAAATCCTCTCGTTCAGACTGTGAAGACTCTTGTCGCTCTAAATGAAAACCATGAGCTTCATGTTTTCATTCATATTCATACTATCACCACTCAGGGCAGAGATTCTCCCTGTGTTTTGAAGCCTGAATGTGAACTGTCTGCCACCACGAGACCTGTGTGCGCCACCCACCAACATCTGTCATCTCCCATGCTTCAGTTCTTCCAGCTCTTCACCCCCGGCTCAAAACCACAAATCCACCAGGTTGACATGTATCCAAAATCTGTGATGCACTGCGTCAACTGAGGCTGCTTGATGTTATTTTTCTATATATCAGACAACCCTTAAATGCACAGCTGGAATGTTATGTTGAATGCCGCTGACAAGCAAATGAAATATGAAAGAAGAGAAATGGCAGAGCTTTGCAGCACCTGAGCTCTGCTTTTATCTTTCATTTGAAAACATTAGAAAACAACTGACAAATTTCTGCTATTGCAAGTGGTAGACAATTTTCTATTCTCTTCTATTCTAACATTAGAAAAGAAAAGAATATTGACCACAAACAAGACATTTTTTTATTATTTGTTATTTATGGTCTGTTTTCACTGTCTCTGTGTGAGCTGAGGGGCTGTTGTTGATTATAGGCATATAATATATTCATAAAGCTTTGTGAACCCTCATCACTGTAATCCTTTGCTGTCAGTCTGATGATACCGGGCAAGTTACAAATAATACATAACCTAACATAATGTAACATAACATAGCACGTAATATATAACATAAAACAACATAACATAACATATAACACATAGTAAAAACTACTTTATACAAACTGCAGACTGTAGCTGTACAATGACTATGTTAATGTTCTGTATTTCCCAAAATGCCAAACTGTTGCTCTAAGGATTCAAGCTACATGTGCTTGAAATTTCGACATTATATCAAAATGAATGCTGAAACACAACATGATCATTAATCATAAACCAGAACTATTATTTTTTTTCCATCCTGTAAACAGCACAACTCCCTTACGGATTGTGGTAGACAATAGCGTCGTCCGCATGTCATTGCCAGCTTGTAAATTGCAAAGACCCCAGGGATGCTGCTCAAGCGCTTCTCATAATCAGTGTCGTTACTTTCAATTATCTGCTAATGACTTTCGGTAACTGGGGAAACAAGAGATGCAGCTGTGACAGAAGAATTACTGCTAGCGGCTCGGCAAAGATGATTCACGTCCACCAGAATTCACTGATAGCAGGATGGCAAACCATCATTTCCGACTGGACAGGGGAGGAGATTTCCTGTATTGTCTTGACTGGGTCATTTAATGACTTATTATCTGGCTACAATAAGCAGAGATGAATTATTCCCCCTGATTGCTGAACAGACCTGAGCAGGACCAAGTAAGCCAGTCCTTGGAACTGCTCACTTCAATAACTGGGATATTCAACAACAGTCTATATAGTAGGGAGCGCTTTCCCTCAATGCTTTCATTGACTATCCTCCAGTCAGTCTCTCAATTAGCTTGAAGGGTATTTCAGGCGCCTGCTGGGACATGGATTTTGCACTATTGAGAAAAAAGCACTTCAGCACTGTGATGCTGTGAATGCACCTGTTTGGAGTAGTCAGCCTCACCATCATCATCCTCAGCCTAATCGTAGATCATTTTATGAAGCACATTGCAAAAGGCTTTTCTAATAAATTCAACATCACATTCCTAGCATCAGCATCTGTGTTTATGGCTTTGTGTACCGTGTGTTAAGTGAAGTGCTCATACTTCAGCACTGCATTTCCATACAGTGTAAAGGAAACAGATTACAAAATCAGTGCAGCAGAGCCCAACATCCTAATTTTAAGTCCCTATCTATGAAAACCCAGAAACAATTACATCCTTTATCAGCTGGCAAATCTGCAAAAAATTAATCAGCAACTATTTTGATAACAGATTCATCACCACAGTGATAGTTCAAACAAAAATTCATTGGTTCCAGCTCTTCAAAAGAGAAGAGCACGTGTTTTGGCATTTGTGACCCTATCCCTAAATATCCTCTGTTTTTTTATGCTGTTAGACAAAATAAGCATTCTGAGGACACCACTAGAAGATAATTGTTATATGATAATGAAAATAAGTAGTCCAAGCATTACTTCCTCTAATGCAGCTGCACCTTCCAATACTGCTAAATGCCACACATCAAACATTCGAGCAATTAACTAAAACTTGACAACTTTGCTGCAGGGCCGAGACGTTATAATGGTTTTCATTCTGCCAAGATGATGATTTGTAAAACCTGTGGATTTCCATTTTAACCAAGCTTTCTTCCTTGTTTAATATGTCCTGTGTAAATGGTCATTTATCTGTCATCTTTGCTCAACCCTATATTCCACTTTATATGTTAAAATGAATTAGACATTCCAGGTTAAAGTCTCTAGCTTTAAGTGTCAAAAGATGAGTTTTGGTCTCTTGGTGAGGTGAACATTTTCAACTCTGTGGGAAGACTGTCTGAGGGTGTATGAACTAAACTAAACTAAACTAAATCGGCTTTAGACCTGGACTGAGGAACAGCTAATGTGAAGAAGTGACCAGAACAACTAGATCTGTTAATAATATAACCTTTGTGGATCTCACGCGTATAGTCTGAAGCTCTAAATCTTACAGGCAGCCAGTGGAGAGATTTTGGTGGGGATACTGGCTACAGTTTCTCAAACCAGATCTTTGATCAGAATCTAAGGCTGAAGAAAAGAGATCAACGCGAATCATGAATATGGTCTCACAGTCGTCCAATGAAAAGAATGGTATGACTTTTATGATGCTTTTCATTACAGTTGCATTTCTAGTTTAGGCTTCAAAATTTTAATTTTTAATTACTGTCAAAGATAACCCTCAGATTTATAGCCACAGAGAATAAGATGGTCAGATGATGTCCACAAATCAGTATTGCTGTTTTCTTTAATCAACTGAAGAAAAATCTTGCTGAGTCACTGATGTCTGAGATGCAATTCACAAGATTATTGCAGATGAAGAAATTAGGACAACAGATACAGTGTCTCTGGCGGCATACAGTCAACAAACAAAAGAATGGGGCCCAGGATTGAACTTTGGGGCACACCATACAAAGTATTTACTCTGACGTAGATCAGTCTAGAATTAGAAAACCACTTATCAACTTTACCTACGCTTGAAGCAGAGGTCGTACTAAGTCTGAGTCTCCATCATTTCATTCAAGGTAATTCAGGTGGGAAATTGTGCAAATGTTTTTCATGTTTTTGTATCTGAGGCAATGCCAAAGACTTTCAAAGGCAGCAGGAAAACCACCCATCTGTAATGAGAAGTTAATATTGTGCAATAGCCCTGCAGACAAAAAACAGCTTCGAAAGCTGCTATAAGCAAGAGGTGCAGGGAACAAGCAGAGGAAAGAGGAAAGCATATAATATTTTGTTGAGCGAATTCTACTAAATTCTTGTACTGTTGCTGGTCGGTGGAGGGTGACTTCAATGAGCCTCAGTAGTACCGACCTGACTGGTTATTTCATCTTGGAAAAAAGCTGCAAACGCATATTTGGATACAGACAAAAGACCAGCATCTGTGAATTGGCGATAATTCAATAGCATTTCCTGTTAAATGTTGAGGTGCCCTTGGAATTTTGTTTTCATCCTTTTCCATTCAGTCTCCATGCAAAGTGCATTTTTATTTGTACAGCTCTGTCTCTAACCGTTGTTATTTTAAGGGCTGCAAATGAGATCAGTGTTGGTACTTTTCTGCAAAAAGTATCAACCAAGCTGTTAATTACTAGGGACACAGGTGGTGCATCTCAGTAACACACCATCACTTTCAAAAGAAGAGAAAACCAGCAAGATTCAATGTTTTATGATGAAAGAAAGTGGAAAGGAGGAGAATAGAGTGTTAGTCCTGTCTGTCCACTTGTTTCAAGGTTATGAAAATAAATGAGGTTATTTATGATAAAATACTAATTTGAGAGATTTTTCTGCTGCTCCAACAATTAAAGAATTAGGTTAATGTGACTTGTGACTGGTGATGTTTAAACCTGGATTACTGACGGTCCTCATGTTCTGTCTGTGCAGCCATTAACCTGGTTTTTAGTTTTACGGTATGTTTTGCAGTGGAATAAGCAGAAGAGGAAAACGGCTTTGATTCAGTGGCTGTCTCTGCTTGTTATCAGCATGCTGTGTGAACTTTGCGTGTATGCACTGAACTGATTTGGTTTGTTTGCCTAAAAAAACAGAATAAAATACATCATATGTAACTTACTGAAGGAAAAAAATCATTATTGTGGGAGTCACATAAAGTGTTCGGCTAGACTCTGTTATTTTTGTGGACAATGTTACAACTCTCCCAATATAACCCCTCCGTATGTGATTGCCTCAAAGGTGCTGACAATTAGCTGTGCACCTGCAGACCCAAGCACCCATGTAATTGGTGCCTGTGACCTTGAGCAAGTATTAAATGTGCTTTTATTTGTCCTGAGCCCTCAAGCTGCAGTAGGTAATCCTCCTCAGTATCAACATACAGTAGACTGACCTCTTTTTCTCACCCTGTATTAAATATCTGGGCGATACAGTGGATCTCATCCCAGCAGTTTTTTTTTTTAACATTAGAGGCTGCCTGATGAAACCTGGTGCTCCGCTGCACCGAAAGCTAATGTAGAAGCCTCAGCTTTGACGTCATACACTAGACTTACTCACCTCATGGCGCTGCCACCAGCTATGGACGAGCGTGCACCGGACCCACTCTGGGAATTCACTCTCCCCTGTCTGCGGCAGATAATTCAACCAGCGGTGACCCAGTGCATCCTGCAGCCCCTGCCAGTGAAAGAATAAATCTATTTCAGTTACTGTGTAACACTCTTATGGAAGAGGATTAGAGTCAGGGGAGACAGCACCGGTATTTTGTGAATTTGAATTAGTCACAGATATACTGAGCGGCTGAATCTAAACAAAACAGGTATGAAGCTAGTACATGGCTAGACTGTGTATGGGTGTGACCTGTGGCCTTAGGGCTATGCCTTTTGTTACAGGCTGTCAGGCAGTCACTCAGCCGCACTGACCTCTGGCTACTGCAGAGAAGTGCAGTCGCACTTTGAATTTGCTGAGCGTCGCCTCCATTATGGCAAACAAACTATATTTATTACATGTACCCTTGATGCCAAGAAGAGAGGGAAGGAGAGAGGAGCCATCAGTGGCTGTAAACTAAAGAAGCCAGCAGGTCTATATGGAATGCAAATGACAAAGAGCAGCTCCTGGAGGTGGCACAACAAGGTTTGTGTCCACTGAATATGAAATGTATGGAAGCCCTAAGAGGACATTCCTTCATTTTCTCAAGATAACAGGATAATTTTCTTGAGCTCTCGAGAAAATAAGCTTTGCTTTTTTGGGCTAATGACACAATAAATTAAAGATGTGCCTGAGATTTCTGTCTCACAGTAGGTGGCGGTATGCTGATAGGCATCTCTCAGTCATCATCTGGTATCTACGGAGACACCCAGGGGCTCAAAGCTGGTCAGCTGTGTAGTTAACAAGACATCAGGCTCACTAAGATAGTACTTGTAATAAAGTTGATGCCTCCCTTACTGTCTTATTAAATGAGGCACACTAATGTTGTTTTGATACCTCGAGATCTTCAATTAATTACACTGTTATCTTGGGAAAACAAAGTTGTTTTTTTTCTCTCGAGATCTTGAGAAAATTATTACGTTATCTCGGCCGCTGAGGGCTTCCTTAGAAATGGTTACAAAATGTGTTGAGTTTGTATAAGAGCATGATACAGCAACTTTAACAGGAGTCAGGAATAGCATTAAGACAGAATATACATAAGACAGAATACACAACAGAGGGAGTAGGACATAAAGGCCTGGCGGGCCGTGTTCAAAATCTTGGCTCTAAACGCAACTGTCTTCTTTCCCCATTTTTGGATTAGCTGTGAATTTGGTAGAGTCAGGTACTGCCAAGGTGGTGACAGCAAAGCAGCCCACTCTGAGCTTCAAGACCACTCTTCAGAAACCCACTGGTGACATCTCAGTGGCTATGTTCATCTTCTTTTACAGGCTATGGGTCATATGGGGGGG
>OMNW01025247.1:57507-67995 GCA_900303245.1 Selene dorsalis
TTGGGGGGGGGGGGGTATCAAGGTTGGGAGCAACTGGTTTATCTTGGTGAGTAATGTTGTAGTTTGTACTAATAATAACACAATTAATGATATAAGTTGCTGCACACTGTGCTGAGCTGCAGTGATATAGTGGGGATCCAGGCAGATTCAGAGGCATACGTAGCTGAAAATAGCTCTGAGCAGAGAAGAAGTTAGACGTATGGTGATGTGCAACAGGTTGAGACCTAAGTGAGTCATCCTCTACACCTCTGTGACTGTGCTGAAGAAGTGAATCATAGCCGATTTCACTCCCTACAGCTTCACGCCACTCTGGCTCTCCTGTCACAACCTGTGATCTCGTTCCCTGTTTTCCATGAAACAGAGACAAGGTTTGATTGGGGTGACAGCAAACACCACCGGTTTCCTAGAGGTGATTAAAAACAAGTGCCGTGAAGTGGCTGCTTTGCATCTGGTGGAAACACACACGCCTGTGTTGCCAGGGTAATCTCAGTTCCCTCTCCCTGGTTGGTAACATGATACAAGTGGATGCTTGTTGTTTGCGATTAAAGCAGTCGAGGACAGAGGCAGATTTTTTTATGGAGGCAAAAAGAAATCCTGCTGAGAGAGGCATCCACTTCCTGTAAGAGATTATACATCAATAAAAAAAAGATGAGACGTCTTGGGAGGAAACCTTAAAGAAATGACCTGACGACTCATTGTTCTCAAAGCAGCGGGAAACAAAAGAATCAGCAGCTCAATCTCATTAACGGCATTAACACTAAAAGTACACAGCAGCGCAGGCTACCTCATTAATTATCTCACTGTATATAAAGTAAGTAAGACAGCTCTGCTTGCTACTCAATTTTAACACATCATTAAAGGGAAGTCATGCCCAAGTGCTGCATATAGCTCGGCTGATGAGGTCGTCGCACAGTTCAAGGTCAAAAGCCCAGAAACTCTTTTCAGAGCAGAGATGTTAAAAGCAGCATTTATCAAAACTTGGGATTTAGCAGCGAACAGAGAAATTGGCTGTTGCGCAACGGGAGAGACAGATTGATTATGCGAGCTAGAAAAAAGATTCAGATTCAGACCGAGAGGGAAGGCAATTTCTCCTGCTCTTTTTGAACATGTTTGCCATCAAACCTGCTCTCAGTCTTTGCACTTAATTCTTCATATCAGTGCCAAACACAGAGGGAAATAATACTTATCAGAGTGTGTTCAGGTAATTACCTCCCTTAGCTTACACTGGCAGGTTCTGAAAAATACATACTTTTGTCTGAGAAAAAGAATAGAAAATAGAAATAGAAAAGTGCAAATCCATAGTAAAAAAAAAAAAATGTTTTTAAGCCTGAATACCTAGTTTCATTTCTATGGTGAAGCTGTACAACAACAAGTTCCTGTAAAAGGTTTGTGAATGATACATTAATATATTAATGCTTTACACATTCATAATGAGGCCTTTGTTGTCACTTAAGTGGGTTAAAACTAAGTCTTAAATCCCAGAAAAACCAAACACAGGAGTTGTCCTGACGACCAGCGTGGTTATGACACAATGTTCTCCCTTAGATGCATCTGAATTTAGCACATAAGAAGCCCTTGAGGAGGAGGAAAAGATATTAATAGTCTTCTTCTCAGGGTATTTTAACCATTTAAACTCTGGCATTCATATACAGACCAGGAGTTTTCATAAACAGCTTTGTCTTGACGTGTGTGTGTGAAATTCTGGCTGTTTTATTGGTTGTATACATTAATCTTGTCATCAATGTTTTGATACGTCTCTAACGACGAAGTCATTTCATATGTGTGCTCATGTACCCTCAGAATACTGATTGTTTATTATGTGTCATTCGTCTTTCACTTATTTTATTATATGACCATTATCAGGTTTATGGTTTAATGTGGTTTCACTGCCTCATAACTCTAATCAGGGAGACTCTAATGATTCTGTACAGTCTGTCTCTTGGGAATCTGCTGCCACCTAAGTAAAGAAACAATCAGTATAAAGCCTTTTGTGGTTCCAGAGGAAGCTGCAAAAAGTGGTGTCACTTAAGGTGGCACCAGTTGGAGCTAAAGACTCTAAGTTTGAAGATAAAAAACAAACAAACAAAAAAATATATGGTGCTGTGTTATTAGAAAGAAGTGAATCCACCAGACCTGTGTAGGCTGCTCCTCCACTCTGCTCTAAATTACAGAGGCTCAAGGCTGCTACAACCGTCAGCAGGTGGAATCATGGGTAATGTCGGTGACAGAGCTTGATATGGAATGCGCTATGTGGTTTTTTGTGCTCTTTAAGGATAATGGAATTCAATCTGATATCTAACTGGTTCATACGACAGAGCATATGGTGTGATAACCAGTATCAACCTCTGACCGCTATTAACTTCTTACATGAAATATTTCATTCAAATTTTGCATTCAGATGATGTAATTTCCTGTGATAGATTTCCCTCCAGTGTTGAAGAATAATGGTAACTATGAGCATCACCTATTGATTGCATAAGTTTCACTTGGCTGGATTAACATGAGGATTTCTCTGTAAACTCCAGCCACTTTCATCACAAATGAGTGTGGAAAAAAGACGCAGCTCCACCTACAGCGACGAGACCAGAGCTGCCTGTGATCAGACCTGGACGTAAACTCAATCAATGCCGCAAAAATATATTAACAGTACTTGATTATGCACGCAATGACCTGTTATGTTCCGGTCACCTCAATATAATTACAATATGTTCCCAAGGTTCTGGTGTAAGCTTGTTACACAACACACTCAGTGGTTGATTAAATTTTGTCACATTACATAAGCATTTCTTGAAAGCTGGGTTGTGGACACTGTACAATGGCGAGCAACAGGAAAACAAGTTTAAAATTTAATCATTCTTAAAGTACTTTGGCCTGTCTGACTGGACCGGCTGAGTCTCGGGGAAGGGCTGTCCCAAATCGAAACAGATGGAGCAATGCAGGGGAGCAATTTGGAAAGTTTAAAATCAGGACCGGCCACAAACATTGAAGGCGCTCCGCATCTGAAAACAGTTTGGAAGGATGGTGCATTTCAGGCAACCATCAAGCGAATGTTTACCATTATGAAACTCTAAGACAGGAGGCAGAGGGAGGAAGGGATAAACGCACACACACACACACTTCCGCCAATCAACAGCTTTAAAGTTGAGGTTGCCTAGCAGCGAACAAAAGGTAGCCTACAAGCTTCCTCTCTGCTCTCTGCTCTGCTGTGGGCACCACTGTTTTGGATAAATGAGCGTGATGAATGGAATCAGACGTATTGTCTGCCGTGGGCATCTTCTCTTTTTTTCCCGTCCGGCACCAGTCTATGCATTTCATTGTGGCGATAATAATCCAGAGAACATTTTCTACTGTGATGCTGACAGTACAAGGCGCAAAACTTTCATCATCACCACAGACAGAAAACACTTTGATACCGCTGCCTTATAATAATGTTCGTGTTCATTTCTCTGGTGATTCAATAACATTTGCTTTGCTAGTTAGTTGGGAAAAAGAAGATTTTCTAAGGAACTATGGGGTGTTTTATTTTTTCAGTTATTTAAAGAAGCATGCTCACGATTGCAAAAGAGCATAAATGGATATTACTTAGGGTTTTGCTTTGTAATTGTAATGTACTGTACTTTTAAACCCATGCATTAATTCATCATACTTGTACATTTTTAAATACAGGGTTTCTATCATCCGCTAAAAAGTCTTGTTCCTTTTGTGGTTGTTTTATTTTCATTTCATGAATATGAGAAAGAAGACCACACGAGGTATGAGCCAAAGCTGCAAGGTCCCATTATCATCCCCCTCCTTCATAAATTTTTCCTTTTCCACCCTTTATACCCAGGTGCTGTACTGAAACATTACAATACGCACTATACAGTGATGTCAGTATAGCGTCATTTCATACTTGACTGAATAGCTCAGTTGAAACACTTCAGAAAAAGGATAATTGTGTTTTTATGCTGTCCCAGTGAGGCTGCCACACTTGTGCTGGTGGGGAGGGGGGGGGTGAAGCACCGCTGTGCTTTGTTGCAATCATCCTCCTCATCATCATCAGCTAAATCTTATAAATAACTAACTTACACATGTCAGCGTTCACGTCACAGGGCAATTCTGTTTACGCACGCCGTTCCAGGCGGGATGCTCATATCACATTCATCTCTGGAAGCGCTCTCTGTGTCTTATACCCTGTGCGATATTTAAATAGACAAACAGAGTTCTGCTCTGTTAATTCATCAAAGTAAAGTGTTTGTTCGTGCAGGTGCTCGGAGAGAGTGAAGGCCTGTTTCTGCTGAAGGCAGGGATGTTCTACACTGGGTGAAGCTAACAGGTCACAGGAGGAGGTGAAGAGGGATTTGTGTGAGCGCAAAGTACACGCAATCTTTTTTTTTGCATATGCTGATGACAAACTTTCCTCAGCACAATGCTGCCCATAACTACATATGAGGACACAGCCTTGGTATTTTATTGTGGAAACGTGGAGGCTTTAACAACATGAGGGGGTTGGTTTATGCTGTGCAATAAAAAACTTATGCTGGATATTTTAGGGATCACAAATTTTTTATGCTTTGAAGTGAGGACATGTCACCTTTTATAGTGCCACATGGGCAATTCAGTTTTGTGGAGCATAAAATTCAACAGTGAACTAACTATGCAATTTACACATGACGAAATCCAATGTGTAAGAAAAAGTTTCAATTTTTCATTTTGCTTTGTGGACAGAATCTTTCTGTGGAGTATAAAGGGCCTCTGTATGGAACAACGACCTCTGTATTTCAGGCTACAGCCCTGCTAACACACAGTACATTGTCTGGTTTGTATGCATATGCACTTTTTCTCTATTATGTGCCTCTAGATGGTCTTTGTTTTGTTTGTGGAGCACTTTGTACTTTTACTTTAAAAGTGATTCATAAATAAAACATATCATTATTACAAACATAAGATACATGATCACAATATGTTCAATACTATCATAAAAACAACCGTCATAGCATGAAAACTAAGGTGCTAGCTATTATTCAGTTACACAATATGATGTAAGCATCAATATGATACAAGCAGAGGTGTGCACATCATTCCCATGAATTCGATCTCTGAGCTGCTGCAGGAAGCAGCTGTGACAGCTGTACAGATAACTGTGTATGTATGTGTGTGTGTGTTGAGATCAACCTCTGACTGAACTCAGGTTGTATTAGAAACTCGTTCTTTTTTACTTTATTCCAGTCTGTATCAATTCACTTCTGTTCTCTTTTGAAGGAGAATCAAAAAATTGTGTGGAGGAGGCAAATTTTCTTGAAAAATAAAAAACAAAGTATATGATTTCTAACGAGTTGTGAGTTTAGTCAGAGGTGGAGCTAAACACAGACACAATGACTCCAAAGCAGCTAACATCTATACACTTACTTGTCGACACAGCCTGTATTCCCCGTGGAGGAGCTTATTTCACATTCAAAGCCATATCATGCTCACATACATTACACACACTGAGTGAATACACTGACACTTGCCTATTATTCTAGTGACAGTGGAAATATTTCAGATGTCTGAAGCATAACTGTACATCCCAAATTGAGCCTGGTGTACTGTGTTTGGCATTTCTGAAAGCAGTCCTGGTTTTCCTGTATTACAGTGCCCAGATAGATTTATTCCTGACACCATCAGTGTGTTGTAGACATTACCTGTTTAAAGAGGCTTGTGTTTCATTCCCTGTTCTTGAGCTCAAGGTATTATTGTAATGAAAACATATTTAAGTGTAATTCACCAGGACTGCTGCACCATGGAAATTAAATTAACTGGAGCCTCTTTTTTTCCCCATCATGCTGCACTCTCTCAAATGAACTCAGCAGGAGATGTCACCTCTAATGAAACCTTTTACTGCTCTAAATTCAACACATGTGACATTTAAAGTGGCTATAATTTCTGTTTTTATCAAACACAGCCTAAGAAATGACTATGTGAACACAATATGACACTGTTGTTTCTAATGATGAAGGCTGGCTTTCAGTTCATTGTTTACAACTTCATTGTTCTGGTTTAAGTCTCACAATCTCTGATAGTGTTGTTTGTGGTCAAAACAGGAAGCTGCTTTCAGTAAAAAAAGCTCTAAATAGGCTACAGAAAGCAATGGAGATTTGGTGGAGACCAAAAAAGAGCAAAAATAGACTTGGAAAAATGGAGTTTGATAAGTGGCCACAACATGACATAAAGGTAGTGTTGAACATGTATTTCTGGAGCATTTCTTACTGTATTGCACACACACCGACTGCAACCAATTAATTAAATGCTTTTTCTCAAAAATTCAGAAAGTCAGTCACCAGTCAACAACTTACGACCCGGAGAAAATTCAGCTTTATTCTCCTGTATATATAGAAACAAAGCCTGGTCTTGTGTCAGTGTTGAGTTCATAACTTGATTCTGTTGCCCCCTGTTTGTTGCAAAAAAGAATGGATGCAGGTGTGAAATGGGGAACAAGCTGAAGAAGGTGTGTGCGCAACACATAATACAAACTTCTACAAAGTCTTTGTGAGGTCAGTGCCGCTGACGGCCTCAGGAGCTTGCGGTAAACTGAAGATTGCTATTCAGCTCCTGTAGTCAAGTTGTAGTGAAGTGTAACGCTGCTGATACAAAAGCTTGTAGCTGTGATATTTTGACTCTGGGCAAAGCTCAGTGTTTTTTTCAATGTGCAAATGATCACTATGTCTGTTAAATAATTTGTTGAGTTAATTTTGTCTCTATACTCAGGAGGGATTCGAAGATGAAACAAGGGAGAACTCTGAATGCCCCCCCCCTCCAAACATCACTTCAATTTGAAACACTTGCTTGGTGTAGTAAATTGGCATTTGCCTCGCCATGGCGTGCACAAACATTCATTCATCAATCTGTCCCCTCTCACATTCCCCCTCTTCATCTGTCTCCCTCTACACTCCCATTTCCTTGTCTCCTTTCATTTCTCGCTCTTCTCCCTGCCTCCTCTCTCAGTCTCCTGTTTCCCTTTTGCCACCACCCCCCTACCCCTGTCTGTTTCTCTCCTGAGGACCACACCACCTACTCTTATGAATACATCTGCGTCACTTCTTCCCATGCAGCTACGTCAGACCTACTTAAGGATCCTGAAAGAGGGGAGGGGAGGTGATTTTGGGGCTTTTTTTTTTTTGATAATGCAGCCTGAAGACGAGTATGTGAAGTGTGGAGGGAAGAGATAGGGATGAATGAGGCTTAAGTAATTGGAGGAAATGGAGACAGAAGAAGTTGGAGTGGGGCAGGGCGGGTAGCAGTGGGAGAGAGGGTGAGAGTGATTGTAAAGGAGAGAAAGAAGAAGAGGAGAAAATGGGGTCCAGAATAAGGTGCTACTGATGCATTTCTTCAAGAAATTACATATAGACTGTATATAATGTGCACATTTCTGCTTCCTTGCCGTGCCATTGGAGCAGTTACACAAAAGTAAGACTGTCCTATAAAAGTTAGATGCTATTTTTTGCAGTTCAAGTCAAAACCTAATTTCTAGATTGGGCAAAACACATCACTGTAGTCAAGATGGAGGATATGACCACTAGGTCCTGATGGGGATTTGCTGCACGTCACACCTTTCTGTCTTTCTCTCCCTGTATACCCTGTTTACCTCCCCACTGCAAAAACAGTTATTCATATAACCTGGATCAGTCCCATACCCGATTCTGAGGATCGCCTCAGGGCAGCCCCTCTAAAATATTCGAGGAGAAAGCCAGTTTTTATAGATTTAGGTTAATGCATCTTCAAAGATGATTTGGAACAGCTTACAAAGTGACATGAGATATTGAAATACTGAATCTACAGCATGGCACAGCAGTAAAAATCAAGTGTAAAAACTTTTCTGAAGGAAATGGGAAAAGGAAAGAGGACCAATGGGGGAATAAAAATGAAATATTTGTAGAATAAGAAATACCTAGAATAATTAAATCTGCAAATGTGATCTGTCAGTATGACTTAGGACAGACTAAAACCCAACTGATGAATTCCATTATACTTCCTGTCTTCACCACTCAGGACCGAGCTGATCTGACACTGCACCGGTTTGTCCACATTCAAAACCCTGATCAAAACTCACATTTAGGAATTACTATAAATATGCAACACTGTTATATTGTACATTTCATGCATATTTCTGTGGCCAGTTTAACTCATAGAAAGCCTTTTTGAGTACCACAATTAAAATGTATTTTCATCCTCATCATTATGGTTATCATTATTTCTATTATTAATGCTTATTATTGCCTCTATGGGCTCTATAGGCCTTGAACTGATTCAACAGACTGCCAAACATTACAGAAACTGGAGGCTGATGACATTAGAGCGACATTAAATAAGCATCATTTTGGAAAATAGCAGAGAGGAAGCTCAACCCTGACACTGAAGTCTGTTCTGCAATTATTGCTCTGGGACTTATCGCTCATTAGTCGCGTCTCTCTTATCTTCAGCAAGCATTTTCAGAAATGGAAGAAGCACAGACAGCAGGGAAGCTGCAGCCTCTAAATGCTGAGATATTTGAACTTGTCGGGATGCACAAATCTAAAGGAAACAACATTCTTGATCAAATTCTTGTAATGCAGTAAGAAATCAAACAATTTTTTTAAAGACAGTCTTCCACAGACAGTTACGAAGTGACGTGTTTGCATTCTCGTCTCTGCTAAAATGATGGGTGCTCTGCAGTCATAGCCCACTGGACCTCTTACATCATCACCGGCGTCAGAGATGCCCCAGTCTGGATCGCTAAACATGGATCACATCTCAACTGGCAGTTATTCAAACAAGACCAAAAATACTATTCTCGGCACACTTGCCAGGAAATCTAAGCAGGGAGTCGGAAATTCAGTTAACCGTGGTTTAAAAAAAGGACCGGCTGGGCTGAATTTGCCAGTAAATATGACCCTCGGAGCTTCTTCAGATCTATGACTCAAACCTCAAGCATTTTCTCTCTTCTGCTTTAATGCATTTTGATTTGTTTGGATGTGTACACCAAATATATATTCTTTATCCTGACCTTTTTTCCCCAGCTTCTCATCTCTCTGTCTTTGCCATTTATGCCACGGTCTTTATTAAAAAGCTGTGGCTTACAGAGGAAGTGCCATCTGTCCTTGGCAGCCTCGATCCTGGCTTCAAGTCTGAAGAGCTACTATAAATACAATCAGGACATATGTGATGGAAACACATACGTCTGAGGAGATTAAATAGGCTGACGTGATTGAGATGTGTGTCGTTTTGATGGTTTGTGATAATGTCAACACTGACTGCACACTTTAGGGGTCTGTATGCAAATGCACATTTTGTGCCTCATGAGAAATGAATGAGTGTAATTGATTTTGTTGTGTAGGTAACAAGAGAGGATGATGATTAAGAGATAATCCAGAAGGTGAGCAAGCAATAACAGACTCTAGATCTCTGGAAAATTGAGCTGTCTACTTATTAAACACTAAGCCCTCCTCCCAACACACACACACACACACACACAGACACACACACACAGGCACCACTCTTCCTTTGGGATCATCAGATCTTCATCTGCAGCTCAGTGTTATTCTTCTGGACAATTGATTTCTCTGATCCAATGAGCAGCGTGTGTGCATGTGTGCATGTGTGTGTGTGTGTGTGTGTGTCTGTGTCTGTGTGTGTGTGTCTGTGCCTGCAAGCTGGGGGCCAGCTGTGTGTTTCAGGGTGTCTGTCCCTCTTCACTGTCCCTGTGTGACCTCAGCCCACTCAGGCCACTGGGCCGGCAGATGAGGCCACATGTGGAGAGAAAGTGGCTGAAGCAAAGTAATGAACCGTAATGAGATTGTAAACAGTTCAGGAGGTGAACACACAAACACCTCTGCTCTGTAACAGCTAGTGGCAACACTGTGACATACAGTAAAGCGTCAGTGTTTGGCTTGAGGCTGCGACCAAAGAGCTGCTTTTGTAAAACCAAAGAGAAAACACTTCAGAAAAGGAGAAAATGACTTATCTCTAATCAAAGTATTGTATTTTCAAAAGCAGCAAACAAAAAACATGATTCATGAGGTGAATGCACCAGTAAGTCACTTCTGAATATATTTTAATTAACACAGAATAAAGTGCTTTTTTTTTGGCTGTTGTCTGCTAATTACTTCACTGGAGTCAGATTTTCAAACACTTTTTCTGTGCCAATCCACTTGATGCTTCTATCACATTCAAACTGAGACACTGTATTGGTAGTATTAATACAATATCTATGTCCACACTGTATTTTCTGGCTTCAGACGAAAGACTTTAAGGATGACTGGTCAGTTTGGAAGTGCTGCAGGTCTGGTTTACCTCTGCAGCAGAGATACTGCACTAAGTTTTTCAAGGCCATTCAGAGAGGGTTTGGCTGGGATATGCTGCTCTGGGCTGAGTGTGGGTGAACTTGCTCCAGGATTGTGTGGAGATTTTTTTATGCTTCTTTTATATCTGTCTGGGTTTGCCAATATACCATTTATGTACGTTTTTATATATATATATATATTATTTTAAAAT
>OMNW01025252.1:19372-36779 GCA_900303245.1 Selene dorsalis
CCCCCCGCGTCAAAAGGTGTGTTTGCTCTCATCACCATCTTAATGACTTTCCTATTTAAATGCACAGGAATGCCAGAGCTACTGCAGGTCCTGGCTTCAGGGTCCTAACCCCCTCCATATTCTTCACGAGTTATTACACACACTCACCCTTCACCCAAAAGTAAATAAATACATGAAGCACATAAGTTAAAAATTATTTATGCATTTGAACAATATCTGTATTTTCTTTTCAAGTTGAACCCTTGGATCAATATGAATGAAACTGTGTTCATAAAAAGAGGAATATGGATATCAGTATTTCGATATCATTATCATGATCGATTTCATAACATGTGGGCAAACTCTACTCACTGATGAAGATTATATGATATGACTCCAGAGCAGCTACTAAATGGACATTGTGGTAAGACACTGCTGCATCCAAGGTGAAAATTAACTAATTGTTTACCCCAAAGATTACACACTGGAAAAAATCTCTCTATCAATCACACCATTCTGGAAAGGGCAGTTCTATATAATGACCACTTTCATTTTAGTGCTTAAAATTCAGTATTTTGCCGATAATACTTATTTGCTGATTTGTTGTTAAAGGGGCATCCCAGTGATTTGGCATTGCACTTCCAAGTTGAGGCACTTGTATAAGGCAAATTGAAACTGAAGCAGCAGAGTTATCCTGACTTTTAGTCATGATGTACAAATAAAGCATAAAAGCAGTACTTTGAGGTTTATGTATAAAGTCCTCTTTTGAGTTCATTCTCAAGCTAGAGCATTTGTAATTTGTAGTATTGTTTTGTAATGGCATTTTTGCAACCACTGGCTGTTGAAGACAAAAGCATTAATGTAACAAAAAAAAGGAAATACACAAAGACAAAGAAATGCACAAACTGCAAATCTACATGTTTAATATTTATTCTGTTTCAATTAAATGCATTACATATTCTGGCCAAACCTCCCAATAATGATTTTTTATTACACATTAGAAAATACAAAATAAAATACAATTAGCTTGAGTTTTAAAAAGCTTTTATGAGTAAGCCTAGAAACACAAGTGGTTCTTAATTTGTAAAATTCAAGGTCTGTACAAATGACAGTACTGTGTCTGGCGGCCTTCAACTGCGAGAGAACAAACTATTAAGTGTAGTACAGAGAAGAGAGGGTGAGACTGCGATCAGTAGGAAGTGCTGTATCAACCACAGACAGTAAACTGGTTAAACATAAGAGGGAATTAGATGACACTGCTCGCTCGACACAGAAACAGGAAAAAAAAGAAAGTCAGAACAGAAAGAGCCCTCAAAGTGTTGTGCAGGCAATTCCTTGGGATGACAGTGCAACAGCAGCCTTTTTTGCAAGTTAAATACCCACAGAGCCCGACGTGCACAGAAACCAGTGCTCCACCAAAAACGCAGAGACACAGATCAATTTTTACTGACTTTGTGTAAGACTTTGAAAATCCAGTTTGGCCTCTGCAGAGAGAGGAAGCATCTCCTGGAAGACGACCCGGAAAACTAAAAACCAAGTCCATAGAAATGGTAAGAAAAGAAGCACCAACAGTAGCACACTTTAACACGGAGCCTGGTGTGAAACTTTGTGACATGGACATTCACTACATAAGGAAATTTTTAATACACTTCTGTCATTGAAAAAAAAAAAAAAAGGTCACCCAGCCAACATCCATGTTGTTCACTGAGGAAGACACTGCTTTAGGGAAACTGTTCTGTGCCTGAGCCCCGACCTCTGACCTCCCAGGAATCAGGTTCTCTGTGCGGATAAAATTAGGACTAAACAATGGTGTTAACATTGTTGGTTCAACATGTGATTAAAGGGAGGAGGAAAAAGTGGGTCCACCTCCTGTTCAACACCGATTCATCAGTGACAATCCAGGTAAAACTTCTGGACTCATCTATAACTGCCCATGTCCTAACTCAACACTTTCTCTGTCACGTTTTAGAACAAAATAACATTATTTCATCTCAAGCCACATTTATACGACATCTCAGGTACTACTGCCCAGAACTGAAACCTTCATACAAATTCAAAGCTCATAATGTTTAGGTGACAAAAACAACAATTTGAAATCTCCATTAACTCAGTCAAATCAGAGGTTACATTCTCATTTTGTGCAATCTGTTGCAGTGTGCCTTCAAATTAATGCAAATTAATATGTAGTTATGAAAAGTCGTGGATGTAGTTTCACTCCCCTCAGTGTCTCCCAAACAAAATAAACTTTCTACCACAGACAGAAGAGATGCAGAGGTTTTTGCACTGCTTCACTTCAATGGAAGCTAAAGCATGTTGAAGCTGAGTGAGGCAGCAGTGATGGATTTGTTCCATTTTAAGTATAAATTTGCACATGCATTTCACATATCGGAGGACTGGTAACTTCCAGTTTAATGTGTAGAAATGTTGACTTCTGTCACACTGTCCTGAAATAGAAAAAAAAAAAAAAAAGAAAAAAAAAGGGAAAATCTCACAGGCTCTCTGCCATCGTACATGGTCCCTCTATTTCAGAAGGACAATATTAAGTACATGTCTAGATTTTTGTTACAGCACCTCAGAAATCTCACGTGTGTGTGTGTGCTGGAAGAAAACATGGGCATTCTTGGCCTGTCTGTCATTCACTAATAAAATCTCTTCAAATCCTCGACATGAATTCAGAAGCTAGAGAGATTTAGAGGCTAAATAAAGTGTAGTGAGTCTGGTTAGTGGATAAAAGACAAGGCCATTTCAACCTGGTTTTAAATAAATTACATTCTGGAGAGTGAATGTGGCTTTTGTAGCCTGCTGTTGAAATCACTTGACACTCTCTAAATCCATATTCACTGCATTTCATTTCAACAATCCACACAGTCTATCCCGATACTCTCCTCCAAACAGACACGCAGACCAAACAGGATGGAAAATAACACGATACTGCAACGCCAGTGAACAGTGAACAACAGTCTTGAAGAGAGGGGGTGGGAGGGAACTGAAATATTCAGAGATGGGTTTATTCTGAGAGTCTCTTCATGGGGGTCAGCAGGTGCTGCTGAGTCAGTCCTATACAGTCCCCACTTTGCTTTGGTGCTTTCTGGGCTGGGCTGGGCCAGGCTGTGCCGTGCCGTGGTGAGCCAACCCCTTGCCAAGCTGGGCCGGGCCAGGCCAATGGAAGAGGGGAGGAGATGGAGGAGGAGGAGGTGGAGGAGGTGGTGGTGGTGGTGGTGAGGAACAAGGTCCTCAGGAGAGTTCAGACTTGCTGAGGGCGATGGCCAGCTCCAGGTCTTCTTGTTCCTGCTGGGTGAGCCTGGCGAGTCGCTCCTTTTCCTCTCGCTCGCTCTCTCGCTTTGCCCACTCTATCATGTCTTCCTCTGTTGGATACTGCTCCATGAACACAGAAAACAAACACACACATACAGAAGGAAAGAATGCACAAGTGGAAAGAGAGGAGACACACAAACACAGACACATTTACACAGTTAACACATTCTTATTGATGAAAACTGGCTCTTAAAACTGAACTGGCTCTCTCCAGTGGACAGACTATGAAATAATGACACTGTTTGTCATTTCCTGAATTTTTTTTTTAATTGAATAATTTGAGAGAAAATTGAGCAACAAAAGTTCTAACAGGAATCAAACCAGTGAATGGTTCAGTTAAATAGTTCACATTTTAGCCCCCGACATGGAAGCTTTCTTATTCTTCATCAGCCTACACATACTAATACATCTGTGATAAAATCAGCTGATAGTCCTGTCATGATGAAAAGCATCATTTACTACATTGTACTTTCTGGCTCATGGCTGAAAATATCTCTATTGACTGTAACAGAATTATAAAATAGGATTTCATAAACAGCCCAACAACACATCTGCAAGCGCATGAATTGATCATGATCAATAAACCACATGGCTCCTGGATCAAAGATGACCATGAAGACAGTGACTGCCTGTGGCTCTCAGACATGTGACAAAACAAAGTGACTGGAGGCATGTGAGTGGGAGGAAAAAAGCATGAAGTCTGATAGACAATGGGGACAAATGTGAGTCAGATCATTTTAAATGCTTCTTAACACCAGCAGCAGGGAACTCACCACACTGGTTAAACATTACAGATCAGACGTCATCATTATTCACACTGAATGACAGACAGAGACGTGTGTGCTTTCACCCATGCAAAGGAAAGTAAGCAACGACGACAATGATGATTTCAGGATGCAGTATGTAAAACATGCACGATGATGGGAAAAATGAATGGATTTAGCAGAGGACATGCAGTTTTCACTTTGAGAGGATATATCTCACTGCTGCCTTTCAATGGAAATCAAATCAGACATTAATGAGACACTTAGAAGGAAAAATGCTTTTTATTCCTGAATTTTGATGACAGTCCTTGTTTGTTATCTGGTCATTTTTTAATCTTTACCTTTCTTACTTACAGTTACTTCATAGATTTGACAGAATTTTTTGTCAACACTTGAAAGGACTGTTGAGTTGTTTTTTGCCACTTAGTGCAGATCCTTGCAATTTACAATACTGGAAAACATTTTCCAAAGTACACAATATAGATAGAAAGTTAAGATTAAGTTTTTGTCTGCTTTTCATCTAGTCTTCAGTTTCACACACAGATTAATAACATATCTGCCTTCATCACCGTAATTGCTTGAAAGGAAATAAAATTTAGATCAGGCTTTGAAAAATAGTGAATGATAATCTGAGGGACGGTCACAGTTGAACTGAAATTGTAAAAATCTTTGGTCCTTTAAAGCTCAGACATTTGCAGAAAGTGATATGATGGATGCACATAGAAGCCAGAGATGGTGCCCTTCATTCAACTCTTTATTTAACTTATTTGACAGAAGTGTAAAGACAGAGAGAGAGAGAGAGAGAGAGAGAGAGAGAGAATACAGCCAATCTGTTTCTCCACAACACACTGCTAACTAGACAAGGGCTGGTAAATGAAGGGATGAATGGATGAACAGATGTGTGATAGAGGGATGCATGGATAAATGCATGGTTCATAAATAGCGGCATGAGTAAAGGGGAAAAAAAAAACACTGATTTGAGGAATGGCAGAGGCAATGGTATGAGTGAATGAGAGCTAGCTGATCAAACACACAGTTAGTGCGTGCAGGTCAGGTTTCAACAGGGACATGCAGGTGACAGGAGGCACGAGAATCAACAATGTCTTCTGATAAGTCATCCATCCCAGAGTCACAGCATGACAGTACATTTCTGTGCAGCATTACAAAGGGAAGAGCTGACAGAATTTTAACATATCTACCTTGTCTTTTTTTAATATTTTGATGGACCATTACAATAAGTCATTTGTTTTCTAGCCTAGTTGTTAAAGATTATTTATGGAAGCAAAATAATGACTGCTTCAAGTTTTTAGTCTTAACTGTGCAGCAGACACTACTCTGCATCTTCTCAGTCAGCATCTGCCCATGTAATACCTCACAGTTGTGCCCTGATACTGGTGAGAGCCAGAACAACCAGTTTCCACCAGTGGCAATTTAAAATGTAGTCTCATTCAGTCTGTGTTAAAAACCTTCCAATAACATAGTATTTTATAATATATATAAATTATTTTTTACACGCACATTCAAGTGCACAGGATGTAGTGTCAGTGTGCTGAGTTGGGATGGTGAGTGAAGCCAAATCCAAGCAGCCTCTCATCTCTCCATTCACTGCCAACCATGAAGGATTTGGTATCATAAATATAGATATTATGTATTTAATTTATGACAGAGCTTCTGTCTGTAGCTACTAATATGTTACAGAGTTGATAAATTGTATAATAAAATGTATAATTTCTATAATGACATTTCTGTACATTTCTTCATGAAGTAACACAGTGCAACCTCAATCATAGGGCTTCAATTAAGTGCAATCCTATTCTAAATCAGTAACAAAAAAATAATTTCAAGTGTCAAGATTTTTACAAGGCAAGGAAATATAGCATTCATATTTAAGAGCTAGAATATAACACAGCAGCAGACTGAACATAAGAAAAACAACCCCAAAAAGAACAGATTTAATAGCTGGCATCAGCTTTAGTAAAGAAAATGAAGTTATCAAATCAACAAATGTAGTATCAAGAAACTGCGCATTAGTTCACTTCTTTGGGACTTTTCACTGGCAGTGGATGGAGCGATATTTAGAGCTGGCCTGATTTGCTTGATGGTTGTTACCCGACTGAACAACCAGGTGTGATTTAATAGCAGGAAAAGTAAGAGAAGAGGGGATGTCTACTGAGAGTCAGGTAGAGGTGAATGAGAGGGCGAGAGGGAGGTGCTCACTTTGTCAAAGCTGGCAAATCGGTCAGCTTCCCGTACGTTGTGACGAGGAGGGGAGGAGGGGGCGAAGGGGTCGGCTATAGGATCCTTGGCAGGCAGGGAAGGCGAGGAGGAGGTGGAAGAGAAGTCTCCTGAAAGCTGAGGGAGGAAGTGCCCTCGTCGATGGAATGACTCGGAGGACTCTGTTCTGGAGATGGACGATTTCTTACCTGGACAGGTGAGGCACAGACAGGCAGGTGTATACACACAGGTCTGATAATGACACTTTTCACACCAGTTGAGAGGATATGCAAAGTAAAGTACTCACCTGGGGGTGGAGGGGGTGGTCTAGTTGGCGTACCCGTTTTTGGGGGCAGAGCGGGGGGCACGTCAGGGCTGGCAGACTGACTGTCTTCCTGGAACAGGTTCTTATTGTTGATGCCAAACTGGTCGGCACCGTTAGACTGAAACAGAGGGTTCACAGCAAATCAGATCCATGGTTGTAAAAACAGAAAAACCACAATTACTACCCACCCAGCCGCTCAAGTTGTATGACATATGCTCACAGCCCCCCCTTCCTGCGCTGCACTGAATTATGGCCACACATATTTTTGCAGATTATGGTGTCCCGGAGAAGCTGACCTTTGACCTTTTGGATATGAAATCATTTTTGTCCCATTAGACAGTTGTGTTTAATTTTGTCATAATTAGCTATGAGCTATGCCCAAAAATGTGATTTGTGAGGTCACAACATGACCTTGGCCCAACATGATGCCTCTGGCCACAGCTGTCACCAGCGTGGAGGCAAAACACATCAATGAATCACATCATTTATGAGCATATTTTACCACAAGGCTGCGACTGAACCATACAGTAACTTCAGGGCATATTTACGGAGAGGGCTTTTTGTGTGGAGTTTGCATGTTCTCCCCGTGCATGCATGGGTTCTCTCCGGGTACGCCGGCTCCCTCTCACAGACCAAAGACATGCGGGTTAGGTTAAATCGTGACTATAAATTGCCCATAGGTGTGAATGGTTGTTTGTCTGTATGTTAGCCCTGTGATAGACTGGCGAACTGTCCAGGGTGTACCCCGCCTCTCGCCCCTGTGTCAGATGAGATAGGCTCCAGCTCACCCGTGACCATTGTGAGGATAAGCGGTATAGAAAATGAATGACACGACTTCATAAACAGAATAACGTGGTGATATATGCAGCATTTTGCAGAGCACGGATGTAACTCCTCTGTGGTATTTCCAGTCATTTAATATATTACACATGGCATATTGTTGCACATGTTGTGAAATGAATGATGAGCTGAGGAAAATGTTTCCACCAACTGTTTCCTCCCAGAAACCACAACCCATTCACCAACTCACTAGCACTCTTCCAGCTTGAGTCAATTCATGTTGCGGCTTTATGGAAGTGGTGAGTTCTGTAGTGTGTTGCACTAATTTCTTGTCATTTACATCTACTCACCCACTTACCAGGTACTGTTACACATAGTGATTTTAGTACATGTGAAGTACAGGATGTGATCAACTCCACTGATCTGAAAATTACCTTTGTCAAGGCACTGAAATCTGCAAAGCCTCCACCAAATGACTCATTACCAAACACAGCAGCAAACGGATCTGAAACACATGAGCACAAAGTGAGTGAGGGTATAAACGTGGAAACAGTCACATAGACGCTGCAAGTGTAATATGCTGTACAATGTAATGTGTTTTTTTTTTGAACAGCCTATACTAGCCTCAGATGATGGCGCCTCACTTCAAGACATACCTGCATCTGAGCTGGAGCTCACTGTAGTACCACCCGGAGCAAAGGGGTCATTGGTCGCTGCAGTGTCCTTCTGAAATTAGAATATAAAACATTAATGTACATTATACAAAAATAAAGTCATTATAATCATTTCAATACAATAACAGTGTAACACTCTATGCTGCTTAAGATTCAAACAGTTTAAAGGACCAGAGCTGGAAAAGGATTTGGTGGCATCTAGGGGTGATGTGGCAGACTGCAACCAATAGAATACCGCTCCCTTTACTGCTCCCTTTTCCAAGTGTGTGGGAGGAACTGCTGTATGTGGCCTTTGGGTAACAAAAAACTGATTATGTTTAGAGCCCTCTGTTTGGTTGATCAGTTCAGGGCTACATGATGGTCTCACCCCTTATGTAGATACTAAGGGCCCATTCCAAGCCAACAAACAACACAACAATTCTTCAAGTCTCAGGGGATTATTCACTCATGAAAACATATGAAAATCATAGAATTATCATCAATATCTGCCAGTTGATCTCCCCCAAATCTGATTTTTGTATATCAGAATTTGATAACATAAATAAGTTTGAATGGATCACAATATATTATAATTTTTTCCAGTGGTTACAGTTTAAACTCTGGTCCTTTCAACTACCATATTTGTAACAAACCTTTACCAGCATTAGAAAAAAATGCCTTATTTTTGCCTTATTATTTAAATCAACAATACCCCAAAAAACCCCTTTGGTTGAGTGCATTGTGACCAGTTGTTACAGAATAGTTCCTCACCACTGCCAGATCAGAGGTGGCTGCTGAGCAGCTGAAGGGATCTGTCCCTCCGTCCTGAGAACCAAACGGATCGGCCTCTGCCATGGCGTTGACTTTTCCTCCGAATGGGTCAGACTCAGCCACGTTGTTCTCTGTGGAGCTGAATGGATCCTTGGCAGCTGAAGGTGGATTAGTAGGTTTGGAGGTAAAGGGATCGGGACCTGCTACTGGTGCAGCTGCTGCTTCATTCACTTTGCCTGCAAACAGGTCTGGTTCTGGCATGCCAGTAGTGGTACCAAATGGGTCAGCTGAGGCAGAGAAAGGGTCCTCTGAGATAAAGGGGGTGCTGGAGGGTTGTGTGAAGAAAGAGTCTGCAGCAAAAGGATCTGTCCCTTTAAATGGATCTCCTCCAAATGGATCTGATTAAACCAAACAGAAGCCAAGCATCAACATTTGATAATTCAGCGTAAGTGCCCAGTGGAGAGGAAACATTAAACACAGCAGATAATGATGTTTAGTAGTGCTACGGCGAATTTACCTGCAGCATCAGATTTCCCAAATGGATCATCTTTGAATGGATCATCTACAAAAGGAAAAAAATCATGTTCAGTCTGACAGTGATGACATTTTGAAAGCTTCTATCACTGATTAATTTGACTATCCAATCTTAAACTGGAAAGCGCACTCTTCGCTGAAGTTAATCTGCTTGCTGGGACTTACGGTCAGTAAAGGGGTCCGAATGGAAGAAGTCCATCTCAGGTAGGGAGGGAGGGCTGGTCTGTGGTGGCTTGGGGCCGGCTGGTAACAAGGTGGTGGTAGTGGTTTCTGGGGACTCTGCTGGCTCCTTTTTACTCTCTTGCTCTGGTGATGCAACCTGTCAAGTAATTTTAGAGCTCAAATAACTGGGTTGCACACTACAGTAAATTACATGAACATTGTATAGTATAGTATAGATATAGATATACTCGTTACAACATAGTATTCATGGGTTGGAGTGATCCCATCAGACAGTTACACCTCATTAACAGGCTCCGTACCTCTGGTGGGCTTTCTTTAGATGACTCATCTGCATCATCTGCAACCTCTGAGGAGATGACAGGACTACTATGGTCCTGGGAACATGGGAGGAAATAGAATAATCAAAAATGTAAATATTACATTTATACACATACTTTGTATATGGTACAATTCTTTTTTTCTTACAAAACTGTGATTATACCAAATACAAATTAAATCCACTGTCCTCGAATGCTTGGTGAGTGCTAAAAAAAACCTTATATTTATATGGTAATGTCATCTTTTCATACTTCATCATTGTCATGTATAAAATCAGCAAAAAAGGATGTGTAAGGATTAACATTAATGAAAGGACTGACGATGGATGAAAGTCTATTTATTACCTTAACAGTGTTGTCACGTGGCTTGGCGAGGGTCGCCAGACTATTGTACATATCAGAGGAGGCTAAACTAGTATAGAGATCATCCAAGGCATCAGGTTTGGGTTTTTCCTCCTCTGAAGAATTTGGACTCTCAACCTCCTTCTCCTCTTCCTCTTCTTTCTCATTCACTTCTTTGTCTTTTTGATCTGAATGTTCTTTCTGAAGACTGGAGACATCAGATGGTTCTTCCACCCTCAGCTCTGTAGGCTGGTCCTCCTGGAAGAGGTCCTGCTGGAAGGGGTCTATCTGGTGGAGCTCTGCTGTAGGGCCTGATGATCCATTGACCATGACAGGAGAACTGTCCTCCAGAGCTCTCTTCCAGCTGAGCTGGGCAGTTACTGACCTTTCCTCCACCTGCAGGTCGTTCAGCTTCTGTTGAACCTAAGAAAGCAGAGAGATGGCAGCGGATAAATAAGACTGACATTAATAAAACATGGAAATACTCTTTGTGGAGAAGAGATTACTGATGTGCATGATAAAGATGCACACAAACTGACCTGTGCAACTTGTGTGAAGGAGTCTCGCACAGACTCCTGCAGAGGCGTCAGCTGCTCTTGAGCAGCCTGAACTTTCTCCTGCAGCCTCCTGCTCTCCTCCTGCAGAGCAAGGAGCTCCTCCCTTGCTTGAACTAGCTCCTCCTCATACTGACATATCCTCTGTTCCTGCTCCTCATGCTCCGACTGCAGCGATGAGATCTGTAATAGATGTAACAATTATGAAAAGTCTGGAAGTCATAAGACTCATGAAATTTGAGTCATGTGATTAGAATAATAATCAGTTAAAACTACTGATGTTCTCTGATATCAGCAAGTTCTCTAATTCCACAACTTGCCAGTATTGACATAGGTGAGGGGGTCACTGAATCAAAAGAAAACAAGACCTACCAGTTGTGTCTCCTGACTGGTCTGTTGGCGAATGTGATTTAGCTGCTCCTCCAGTGAACCTTTCTGTTGGTCCAGCTCCTCCAAGGCCTCCTGGACCTTCTGACGCTGAGTCTGGAGCCGCTGCAGCTCCCCACTCTCCTTCGCCACGTCATCTTGTAAGTCCTGTAGAGATAAAAGCAAAGAGGTGACCAGGAATTAAGCATGTCTTTGTGTGTCCTTCCAAAACAAAACAAACAAACAGAAAGAGACAAACTGCACTGGAGGCATTCTGGTAGTCTCTCATTGTCTACTGATCTACAAGGACAAAAAAGCTAATCACTACTCTCTGAACAATCCCTATCTTTTCTTTATTTCAGGCAGGAAACCTTCCATCACCCCACATTTTACCTATTTTGCAAACATTTCTGCAGGAGAAATTACATCCCTTGATTTAGTTTGTCAAACCAATGCCATTTTGCTTCCAACTTTAAATTGCTGGACATAGGAGCTGATGGTTGCACAACAGCAACAAAAACATTTGAGAAATACTGCAGAAAGAGTTACAGTGTCAGAGCAGAGGCAGATGGATATCATGACTACCACAGCAAGCAATATGTAATGTCCAAGAATAAACTTCAAAAAGACAACACAGTATAAATAGCTGAATCTGCTCCAGGCTACCTTAGAGTGCAGCGAAGAAATTCAGCTGCATCAGCACAAGACTCCCCTGAGACCCTGACTCACATCAGAATTTCAAAAAGCTGAGCAGACTGGCCCTTTAAACCATCAGCTCCCAAAAATAGAGCCCATTTCTCAGGCCCAGAAGAGGCAGACACGCCTACACAAGGACACCACCCTCTCTGTCTCTGAGAAAGAGTAAATGTGTTTCTGAACAAGTGTCTGAGACTGTTGGCCAAATGTATTATTGATCTCCTCTGCCAGTATATTCATCACGACCAAAGGTGAACAACTGCTTTAGCACCTACATTTCTTACTCTGAATTTTTATTCAGGTAACAGAGAACATGCAAGTTCCTGGGAAAGACACTGATTATGAAAATAAAGCAATACAGTCTACATACATAAACAACATAAAACCCCTTTCTCTGTGTGTCCACTGCTCTGGGAACAGGGACAAACTCATAGTCATAGAAAGACAATGACACTTTACCTGCACTTCGCTGGTGCGCTGTCTGATGGCCTCCTCCTTCTCCTTGATCTCCTCTTCCACAGAGCTCTTCTCTCTGGGGGTCCAGCACAACAGACACGAGTATTTAGCCACCAAAGACAGAGATGGTAGGACTGGTACTTCCAGCCCACCCAGCCAGTTCTCTGACATGCCTTCTTTACCCTGCCCCTGAACCACCACCACCACCTCCTCCTCTCCCTGAACAACCATGATGTCCTAAAATCACAACTCCACTGTATGGAAAGCAGCTTGACCGCCTGCAGCTATGGCAGGTGTGTGTGCGTGTATGTGTGACAGGATAGGAAGAGTAAGTGCGTGTGAGACTTCAGGGCTGTAAATGTACAGCACTGTGAGTGTGGGGAGGCTGAGTGTTGGAAAAAACTGAGCATGTGCTTGCTCAGTCAAATGTGTGGGAGATAAAGAGTGAGAAGCAGATGGCTGCCTTGAGGATGAAGGGAGGGAGAGAGGGAGGAGGAAAGAGAGCGATGATGAGCCAAAACATTACATCGATGATTTATGCTGCCTGTGTGCTCATCCTCTCTACTTAACTATTTTATCCACCAGCTACCCAGCCAGACAGAGAGGAGAACAATGGATTTTATTTTTCATAATTACTAATGTAAAAAGGTTAATCAGAAAATACATAAAATTTAATTCAATTCAAAGCTGCACTCCAAAGTACGACCATCAACATACTTCCACTGTGAAATACACCCAGATTTCAGTTAACTTTGCATTTTCTGAATAATTATCTGAATAATTGTCATTAATGACTACTCATATCAGTCATTATTAATAATACCATTAAATGATTTGAGTGAAAATTTGAGCAACAAATAAAAGTAACACAGAAATGGCTGTTCATTTTATAGCATTCATTCATGCCTTTCTGCTATGCTCTATCACAAAAATGTACACTATACAATACAATACAATAATAAACAATAAGCAGCAATGACATTGAGAAACACCATGCCAAATACACATCATGACTGACACACATGTGACTTTCCGTAAAACTGAAAGCATGTGGAAAAAAACACAGCTAATTATTGGCAATTCAATATTGATCAGCCACCCTGCATCTGTTCATGAAAGCTTGTTCCATTGTTTTCTCACATTGCTGACATGTGCTCAATAGTCTCAAAAGGGAAGAGGTTAATGTTTTTCAGATGACAGCCTAATAACAGGATTTACGAATGACACATTTTGTTTCAGCTCTGCTAAGTAAATGTAGAAAATTTCAATGAGCTGTATGCACATTTGTCCTGTGGAGGAGATGCATACCATAGCACTCTTGTTATTTCTGTTCAAACATCAGCCTTAAAAACTACTTATCCCTTGCCATCCATTTCAGCACCGACTAAAAATAACATCAAAACTTTCAAACTTTCACGTTCTCTCGCTCTCCTCTCACATCCAATGTAACATCATAACTCCCCTGGTAACAGCACATCCTCTCTGAGTAAACCTAGAGCAGTCAACTCCAGCTGAGCTCCTCTTACCCATCCTCATCGCCAGCCTCCCCATCTCGAGCAGGAGGTCGCTGGCACAGTCTGAAGCAATCACAAAAATGAATCATCCTTCTTCCTGATCTGCTGTCTGTCTAAAGCTCTGCTCTCTGACTGTCATTAGTTTCTACTTTTATCCGTATTTCCTCTGCTTCCTACCTCGGGAACAGCTGTCTAGCATGCGTGTGTGTGTCTCTACACATCTGTGTGTGTATGTATAGAAAGGTGGGGGTGGGGTGGAAGGCCCCTTTCTCACTTCTCACTCTCAGCTGTCATGAACAGGGAAGCTAAATTCAGGTAAGTTATGAAAATGAAAACCATATCGACTGATAACTATTCTTCAGGGCAGCTGAGATTATACATAAAGTATGCAAAGATATATTTGCATCTACTTTTAAAACAAAGAGGAAAGGCTGAATGAAACAGAAGAATGAAAATGCCACAATTGTTACTTATGATGTAAATATGATGTGAAGTAAAATCAGGCACTGTCTGTCTAACTTTGTGTTTTCCGAAGGAAAATACAGAAGTTAAATGTTGAACAAACATGTAGGTGTTGAAATTTTTTTACTATTATGCTTGATATTTTAGACCAAGACAAGGCAAGGCAAGGTGACTACATTAAGTGTGTCGTCTATGGCATATTCTGTCTGTCACTCTCCACCTTCCACCTCACTGTCAAACAGCAGCTACATAACTCAGCTTTTTTGGCCATCTGTCGAGTTTCACGCCCCGCAGCACAAACACAAATGTTTATTTATTCATTCTCTTTCAAGCTGCGGGTGTCTGTTCATAGAGAACCAAAGATCGTGATAGTGATATAATCTTATACTGTGGTTTAGGGTCTAAAAAGTAAGTTTAAGTCACATCAGTGTTTCAAAATATTTAGAATATACTTGGGCAGTTCAACCAAGTAGCCTCAATAATCCACATTTATAGAGTTGGATAGAAAATCGAGTTACAGTACAATGTGAATATCATCAGTTTTTCCCACTTACTCTTGGATAGCGTTGATTTCCAAAGACTGTTCAGCGACCTCTTATCAGTGTTAGACCACTCAACCGCCACAAATACATCAACAGTTGGAGGGAAACAGTGTCTCCTGCTGGTTGGTACAGGATACTGAGATACTGAATTTTCACTTTTTCTTAATGCGACAACTTGTCACCAGCAGTGCCACAAGCTCCACCACTGCGGCTTCAGCAAATACACGCATGATGTTTCATAGTTTTAGAATAGAAGAACAAAACGTTACCTTTGTAGTTCAACAATCTCGTTGCTGAGAGAGTCCAGCTCCTTGATGGCTGAAAAGTCAGCTGCCAGGTTTACCACATTGTTCTGGAAAGAGAGTAAGGCAGAGGACAATCAACAGACAGCTGTAACAATATGATGGTTAACTACAGCCTACTCTAGGCTAGGAATTACCTCTCATCACACGTGGAAAGTAAAAAGTGATTTTGTAACTCTAGGAAAAACAGCAGAATTACTCTTGGATCTTGGATACTTGGGATGTATTACAGTGTGAAAGAAAAGAAAACAAACAAACACAGCACAAACGAACAACAGAGCTACACTGATGGCTTTGTGAAAACTACACTGGAAGCCAGTGATGGCAGTCAGTGGGAAGTAGGTTGAAGGGTCATAATGTTCTAACTTCACAGCTTTTTTACATCTACAGGTGCAAGGTAAGATGAGGTACTGTCAGTGGAGTCCTGAATACCTTTAACAGCAACCTCTTCTCTGTCAGTGTCAGGGACAAATCTCAGTATAAATGTGATTTTGACTTGCTGACAGTGTGAAAAAGCCAATAAGAAAAACGGATGACAAAGAGAGGTAGCCTGTTAAAAGTAATGAGATGTATCCAGGTCAACACAGGTAACACACACTCACTCAGAATTGTCCCACTGCACATGTGAAGTAGACAAGATGTAAAAAAAAAAAAGTTAAGAGCAACATAGAGGGAAAAATGACAACATGCTGTGTAGAGAGGAAAGGAATGACAAAACAAGCTGCAAGCTAAAAAAACAAAACAAAACACACAAACAGAAGAAAGACAGAAAACTGCAAGTCAAAAATACAACAAACGGACTCTTACTTATATCAAAATAAAAAGAAGTGATAACATTCAAATGGTAAAATACAAAACAAACACTAGGCAAAAGTACTTTCAAGCAGCAGTATTCAAAACATGCACTTGTTCATATATTCACTAAACCTATGGTACATCAACTTTGCCATTTTGGTTACAACTGACACTGGTGCTATGATGACTATGAGCTGGCCTATTCGTCTAATGTCCAGTTACACCATTAGCCTCACGCATCCGTTCTGTCCTTATTATTACAAAAACACACCCATTTTCTGCATCATCAGAAAAGACAGAGAGAAAGAAGGATCCAGAGATTCCCAGTTTTTTCATCACTGACATGAATGCTGGGAGTGACTCACCTGTTTGATATTTTGTCTGTCAGATGGAGGGATCATCTCTGGGGAGAGGCTCTGCGGAGGGTCCAGACCTTTAGTAAGCTTCTGATTGATTAGATGAAGCGCCAGGGCAAACTGCTCTCGGGTCAGTTTCCCGATGTCTCCAATATCACAAAGCTCCCTGAGAACAAACAGACAGAGGTTACATAAGAGAATAATGATTTATACCTCAGGCAAAGACTATTTTTAATTGCCTGGCTGATCGTCATGTTCAGCAGTTATGGAGGCCAACACACAGGACAGTCACAAAAGGACAGAAGCTGTGTGAAGAAAAATCAATTTGGTGTGATTGTTTGCTGGTCAGATAGGAGAACACACACTGCAGTGAAAACTTATGTTATTATCTACCCATCCATCCATCCCTTAGTTCTGCACAGTTATGGCTTAAAGACAGTATTTGGCCACTCTAAATTTTATTTTTAGTTTAATAACAACAGGCACTTGGGCATGTTGGTGGTCTAGACAATTAAAGGACCGATTTCTCATTTTTATTTGGCCAAGTCTGTCACATTGTTCATTTTCATCTTCAGCCCTTAGTAAGAGATGTTTTCTGTTTATTTAATGTATGAATATAGATTAAATAAAATGAAAGTCTAAAATCCGACAATATGTAATTCTGTCTACATTTTGTGCTGTTGCTTTTGTCATCTCCGGTTGTAGGTGTGTGTTTTAAAAGACCTGTATCTTGTGCATGCAGTAAGTTGACTGAGAGGGAGATTTGGCTCGTTTCTTACCAGATTCGTGCGAGCGTGGCAGAGGGCAGACCAGTCTTGAGGAAGATATCTCTGACCTCGGGTCCAGACACCAAACCGTCCATGTCACCGTCTGTCTTGCTGAAGAGTTCATCGTACTTGGTTTTGTCCGCCGGTGACACCACCCACTGCACAGAACAGATTTTTGACTACCACTGTGTTTATTTCATCACTACAAGTGGGATTTCACACAACCTGTAATGGTGACATATTATTAACTAAAACTTAAAATTCACTTACCTTCACAGCCCCTCTCTTTTTCTTTTGAAAAACACACTGCACTAGCCAGTTTGAAATCATTTTAAATGTTTGTCGTTGCAGCTATGTCGCAGTAAAACATAAAACATCCAAAAGCTTTTCAGGTACTACATGCACAGGAGAGATGGGTCT